>CAIGQZ010000217.1:788429-811177 GCA_903798205.1 Danio tinwini | reverse complement strand
GTTGATGCCACCCATTGACTTCAATAGTACTGCTACTATGAAAGTACTATGGTATACTAAATACTATGGAAGTCAATAGGCTCCATCAACCAGCATTCTTTGTTCACAACCAGCATTGTTGTGTTTAACAGAAGAAAGAACCGCCAAAGATTTGAACAAGTGAATGATGGTTAAATAATTTGAGTCATTTTTGGGTGAACTGACCCAATATTTAACACTTGTCCTTGTTACACATGTTCCATGTACATCACATAGAAATTATAAATAATGATCCATAATTACATTTATCTGTCTGTCTGTCTGTCTGTCTGTCTGTCTGTCTATCTATCTATCCATACTTTTATTAATCTGTTTTAAACTAAATAGACTATTATCTCAAGCCAGCCTTAAAGTTGGTCTTGATGAACTTTAATAATCTAGTTATAATTATGTTATCCTCAGTTTTGTGAATATGGCTTTGTTGTGTACTTATTTGTAAATTTTTTCCAATGCAAAAAAGTCCAACTTTGGTGACACTTCCTGAAAATGCTCAAGACAGCACTATTTACTATTTGCACAGCCATTTGAAAACTACAGTAAAGTTAGACATCACTGCATTTAGTGAGGTATCTGAGTACAAGACACTGAATATGTCAGCCTGATCTCACGAAGAAACATAAGTATTTTACGTTTTGTCAATTTAGTGGCTAATTCGTACAAATTCGTACGAGTTGAGTCGTACGAAAATGTACGATTTAAAAAAAGAAGGCGTGGCACCTAACCCCACCCCTAACCCCAACCGTCATTGGGTGATGAGCAAATCGTACTAATTTGTACGAATTAGATTGTACGAATTAGCCACTAAATCAAAAAGTTACGTATTGCCGTGAGATTGCGTTGAATATGTATGTTTCACATGTTTACTGCATATGCTCTTTGCAATTCTAATTTATTCACAGCATTGTGCAAAAGAATAAATACACCCTTATTTACAACAGACATAAACCCCCTTTGGGTAAAGCTGTGCACAACTGTAAACAATATTGCAGTACATATTGGAACTGAACCTACAACATACACAGGTCTGTAAATCATTCATGAAATTGTTCAATTTAAAAGACATTTTCAGGAAAAAAAGATTTACTTTTATATATATAAAATTAGCTTGAAAGATTTTGATAACTAGTTCAACATTTTTGTATGTAATGACTATTGTATGTAAATGAGGACTATTAGTTTTATATGGAATGACTATTCACAAGTTTAGTTAATTTTGACTGACATGACATAAGCAAATTATAATGTTATAAAGCAGCAGAGAGTTGTATGAAAGCAATTGATGCATGTCTAAAAGCATTTGCAATTTGTTGGAAGGAATGAGAAACTGCAACCATGATGTGCAAAAATGACTAATTGTTTTGAGAAATGCATTATCTGTTGTGCAAATGTAAATAGTGTTGCGAGAAATGCACAAAAGCGACTGAGAAAAACTGTATTATTTAATATTGATTATCTAAATATACTTCAATTTTCATCTACAATTGCTAATTTAAACTTGAAATATTGCATCAACATTTATAACACATTGAGAGTTGCATTTTGTTTTTGTTAATTGTGAATATTTTGATGCTAATAAGAAGGAATGTTTATATCGTTCAACCTGATGACATGTTTATTGATCTTTCTTTGTTAATAAGTAATGCAATAAATGTCCTGTCCTGCATACTTCATCAGTGGTTATGTGTTTTGCAGAGGTGGAATTACTATGCAGAAACTCTTTCTTTGCCAGACAAACTCGGAATAAAAATTCCTTCTCTCTAAAGTTCTCAGACATTCGTTTCCTGTGATATTTGCCTTTCTTTGTTCACGTCGGTGTGTTTTCTTTATCTTAGATTATATTTACAATAACAAGATCTTGCAGGCTTCTATTTCTGTGTCTTGGGAATTCTGGAATATTTTGCAGGAAGGAAGATACATTGTATAATGGCTGTTCCGTTTGCGTCAGTGTTGCAGACACTAGCAATCGCTTTTCCAGGGGTGGCGGGAGGAACAGAAATTGGGAAACTGCAGAGAAGATATACACTTGGTCCATTTGCTGTATTTGTTTTCTAAAACGTTTTAACAGGAGTGGTTTCTCTTTGTGTTTCATGACTTTATTTACAGTTCAGTGCTTTTAAAAGAATCTGTCACACCCAGGTTAGTTTTTGATAAGTAAACCATTCATGCTTGTGTGAAATAACATGCTTGCATGGCCTATAATTAGACAGATGCATCAGAGGCATGCCTTGACTCCTCATTAATGCATTTCAGATGACTGCTAATGCGTTTTTGAAAAGGTCACAGTGTTAAAGCAGTTCATTGATGCCAATTTCATATTGCATGCAAAGTATCACAGCTGTTTCAGCCTATTTCTACTGCACATACAGTAGTGTGTTAAATTGTAAACCTCAGAAAGCCAGAATTCTCCATATCTCCAATCTTCCAAACAATATGAATATTACTATAGACGAGAGTTTAAAAAAATTAAATAACTGAGGATATAAATACACAGGTGAACAAGCTACCAAACAAGAAACAGGTGAACAATGTTATTAGTAACCATAGAAACCAACGGGAAACAAACACAAGAATAGCAAATACGTGGTTTGAATAGCAAACCAATAACAATAAAAAAGAAAGTAAAAACAACAGAACCATGCTGGGTGTAAAAATACACACAAAGACTCAGAATAAGAAGCAGATGAACAACATAATTAGTGATCATTCAACAACCTAATACAGGAAAGCAACTCTGACAAACCAGTTTAACCATAGACGAGAGTAGAATGACAACCAAACTAGAGATTTAAATAAACATAATAACTAAACCAGAAACAGGTTCATTCAAATTAAATAAGACAGAGGCGGCACAGTAGCTCAATGGTTAGTGCTATTGCCTTACAGCAAGAAGGTCACTGGTTCGAGTCCCAACTGGGCCAGTTGGCATTTCTGTGTGGAGTTTGCATGTTCTCCTCATGTTGGTGTGGGTTTCCTATTGGTGCTCCGGTTTCCAAAGTCCAAAGGCATGCGCTATAGGTGAATTGGATGAACTATATACATAGTGTATAAGTGTGTGTGTGTGTGAATGCGAGAGTGTATGGATGTTTCCCAGAACTGGGTTGCGGCTGCAAGGGCATCCGCTGTGTAAAACATATGTTGGCGGTTCATTCTGCTGTGGCGACCTCTAATAAATCAGAGACTAAACTAAAGGAAAATGAATAAATGAATAAATAAATGAATGAATGAAACAAACAGCACCTTAAAACAGGAAATCAGATCTGTTTGAGTATCAGACTAACAAAACAAAAAGAAAGTAAAAAGAACTAAATAATAAGAACTAGTATAAATATATAGCAAGTAATTAAACAAGACACAGGTGAACAACATAATTAGTAACCATAGAAACTAAAAGGGACCTAATGCAGGCTCAAAGTGTGTGTACAGTGCTCAGCACATATAAGTACACCCCTCACAAATCTATCTTTTAAATTAATAATTTTAATAGGAAGCTATACAATATTATATTTGTGCATATACATTAGATTAGTCAGTACTGAAGCCAAATCTAGAGTTTATATAGCAAAATAATTTATGATAACGGTCCAAAAACTAGTACACCCAAATTTATGTTATAGAAAAATATTAAATACAAATTTTATAAAGAGGAAAAATCAAGAGAAGCAAAAAAAAATAGTGGAAATTCTGTAGGTAGTATTTTTTTTTTTGCAATATTTTGAAGGAATTTAAATGCATCAAGTTTCAATTTCTAAATATGTTTGGTGAATAAAATATAATTTTAATAAATATATCTGTTTAATAAATCTGTTTTGTTTAAATGCACTAAAATACATTGCCTATATTCAGATTCAAATATTAATTTTCAAAATAGGCTTTAATCAATTATGCTGAGCACTATATATATACAGTATAGGATACAATCATTAAGATGTAAATACATCACCCTATCCCCTCTAAATCAGATTTCACAATGATTAAGATTATGTTGTATTTCTCAACAGCCAACTCTAAACCAAACTGCTCATTAAAAAATTCTGCATGATGTTCTGTGTGGTCTTAAAGACTCCCAACATGTGACTTTTCCATCAAACCACTCTCTTTTTTTCCAGAAAAATCAATTAAAACAGCAAACTAGCAGTAACTCATAAATAATGAACTGTGCTTTTCTGTGGAATCGTGAAAAGACACAAACTGCTTTTCCAGTTATCAATAAAATGGGTCTGTCTGAGTGAAACCACAAGATCTTACATTTCGATACATTGTGACAAAATATCATTTATTATGGGAGGTTACCGTTTTCTTTCTATAAGATACAAATATTTAAAATGCTTCCACTACCACACAGGATAATTTAAACCCAATTGTCTTTCATTTATAACCATTGTGATTTAAAGGGAATGAATGTGTTCTGTATGCCTGGATTTACTTGTATGTGAGAGGTGAGCTTTATGTTTTCAGTGTCAGTAATCTGTCAATGGAACGGCATGTATTGATTTGACTCAATCGAGCGAAGCACTATCTATACAAAGACTCTCCAACCATTAATGGGTCAGAGGATCTGATGTTTATGACTGTTGAAGCCTTGATATTATTAAAATAGACCATTTTTTCCATTCTATTTTGAAGTATTTGTTGTGCATTTTTCATAATAGTTGACAGGATATGCCACACTTTTGCTGGCAAACTATATAAATTGTTCTAAAATAGGTTGTGTATCAGTGTAAAGCAATTATTTGAAACAATAGTAATAGTAATAATAAACAATAATAATATTATATGCTTATTGAAACATATTTATACACTCACCAGCCACTTTATTAAGTACACCTGTCCAACCGTTTGTTAATGCAAATGTCTAATCAGCCAATCACATGGCAGCAACTCAATGCATTTAGGCATGTAGACATGGTCAAGACGATCTGCTGCAGTTCAAACTAAACATCTGAATGAGAATGAAAAGTGATTTAAATGACTTTGAACATGGCATGGTTGCTGGTGCCTGATGGGCTGATCTGAGTAATTCAGAAACTGCTGATCTACTGGGATTTTCACGCACAACCATCTCTAGGATTTACAGAGAATGGTCTGAAGAGAAAATATCCAGCGAGCAGCAGTTTTGTGGGCGCAAATGCCTTGTTGATGCCAGAGGTCAGAGGAGAATGGCCAGACTGATTTGAGCTGACAGAAAGGCAACAGTAACTCAAATAACCACTCATTACAACCGAGATATGCAGAAGAGCATCTCTGAATGCACAACATGTCCAACTTTGAGGCGAATGGGCTACAGCAGCAGAAGACCACACCAGGTGCCACTCCTGTCAGCTAAGAACAGGAAACTGAGGCTACAAATTGCACAGGCTCACCAAAATTGGACAATAGAAGATTGGAAAAGCGTTGCCTCGTCTGATGAGTCTCGATTTCTGCTGAGACATTCTGATGGTAGAGTCAAAATTTGGCATCAACAACATGAAAGTATGGATCCATCCTGCCTCAATGGTTCAGGCTAGTGGTGGTGGCGTAATGGTGTGGGGGATATTTTCTTGGCACACTTTGGATCCATTAGTACCAATAGCATTGTGACCATGCCACAGCCTACCTGAGTATTGTTGCTGACCATGTCCATCCCTTTATGACCACAGTGTTCCCATCTTCTGATGGCTACTTCCAGCAGGATAATGCACCATGTCATAAAGCTGCGAATCATCTCAGACTGGTTTATTGAACATGACTAAGAGTTCACTATACTCAAATGGCCTCCACAGTCACCAGATCTCAATCCAATAGAGCACCTTTGGGATGTGGTGGAACAGGAGATTCGCATCATGGATATGCAGCCAACATATCTGCAGCAACTGCATGATGGCATCATGTCAATATGGACCAAAATCTCAGGAATATTTCCAGTACTAGTAAGGTGTCCCTAATAAAGTGGCCGGTAAGTATATATTTTATGTATTCATTTCTGCCATGACGTTAGTATTAGTAATTAACTTACTAATTAACTTATTTGTTTCTGCTGATCCTTTTTGTCACGTGTGTTGGTTTTAAGCATAAATGCTTTTGGATTGCTTGTGTATTGCACATCCCATTTATGAATGAACTACTTGACAATTTAATTTACACACAACTGGAAGTCAATGATGACAGATGCGATGAGGCATAGTCAACAATAAATGAAGTGGTTAGTCATGTTTACACGAATAGTGAGTCAGTCTTTTGAAACACTCTTAACATCAAAATGCACTTCAAGACTGAACATTTTAAGCTCTATGAAGCCGTGTTCACTTAAATGCTTTCACTATAACAGTAATTTAGGGATCAATGTTAGCAACGGATGCAATGTGTGTGAGGTGACTCTCCAGTTCAGCCTAAAATTCAATTTCATTTACTCACCTTAATGTCCATTCAGTCCTGGTGTAATATAATTATTTTCATTGTAATAAAAATGTGAATGAGCCAGCTATTTAGGTTATGGTTATTTTGACTAATAATATACAACAGTAATAAATCGTGTAATCAGGATGTTAAAATAAACAAAAAAACTGACCTTTCAAAGATCACCTACAACTTCACAAACCCCAGCCAGGTCTCACGGTTTTGAGACCATTTGAAACATTTTGTGTTCTGTGTTCTATGCTATTTGCATGTGTTGTGAGAACATGCAGCATGTTTTTTTTTTATGTGCTTGCATTGTGAAGACTTGCAGCATGTTTCCTTAATTTGTTAATGTTGTAAGAATTTGCAGCACATTTTTCATAATGTATTTGCGTTGTGCGTTGTGAGGATTTGCAACACGTACGCTGTCAAACCGATAAAGTAGGGCTGGGCGATAAGGCAAAAATGCAAACTTGATCATTTTTTTCCCATATTGAACAATAACAATCAATTTCAATATAAGTTGTTAATGCTTTCAGCTTTAAAAGTTATTATCCCAACAAAAATTAGAGGGTTCATTAAATTACAATTCAAAATATTGTTTATTATTACACATTTGATACTTTTTAGGCGATGGAATAGGTTGGTTGTGTTGCCAGACTTAGTTATCACAAACCATCAACTTACTTTACAGACAATACTTTACAGTTTTAATCTGCTCCTTGTCACACTTCAGATAACTAAACCACTTCCATTCTTCCACACTTCACACTTCCAACCACTTCCACAGAATTCATGCTGCCTTATCTGTCGACAATTTCATCATCTTTGGATAATAAGGTTAGTTTCACTGTCGTCGCTGCTTCCACTCCTTATTTCTTTATTTTTGTCGTCTTGTCAAGTTTTTTTTAGCAAAGTGCTGTAGGAAATGGTCTTTTGACTTTGATGTGCAAGCTACATGCTGATTGGTCGTTGTCACATATTTCTGCTGTGTGATTGGCTCTTAGATCAATATCGAGTAAAAATGTCCAGAGCTTATCTTCGTTATAGAAATAAATTTGATTGCAATTTGATATGATATCATTCATTGGCCCAGTCCTACGATGAAGATCTTTTCTTAATTTGCTGCTATTTTTTGTAACTGCATGTGTTTTGTTAAATCGCAACATGTTAAGCTCTCTCAGTCACTGTAAGATATTAACCCTTTAACTTCCACTCTACTTTGGGTTCACAGCAAATGTGGAATTAAGTATTAGCACAAGTCACATTACAAAATCAATGCAAATACAGGAATTATCGGCACATGAATGATGCAGAATGCACTTTGGAACAGGATTTGCATCCAACGCATCTTCAGCGGAAATTCTAAGAAATTAAATTGATCAGAAATACTCATGAGGCCGAAACACATCCCGTGAGAAAACTAGAGCAAGTGACGCTTGCTCTGCATTAGGTGTGAATAAAGCAGAATTTTTTGAACTTATTTTATCAAATGTTTGTTAACTTTTTTGTTTTAATAATAAACCATGGGGGTGGCATGGTGGCTCATTGGTTAGCACTGTTGCCTCACAGCAAGAAGGTTGCAGGTTTGAGTCCTGGCAGCAGTGCTGGAGCAAGCTGAACTGGCGCTCTAGGCAAACAGCGATCATGCCGCCCTCACAGTGTTCATGCCACCCTCACAAAAGTTGGGGCTGGGAGGGGTGTCTTGTGGATGAAAGTGAAGAGCTGGTGGGGGTGGGGGTGTTTCATGGACGAATGTTGGTGTCTCGTGGAGGAAAGGGGGTGGGGGTCTTAGTGGTTTGCACTGTTACATCACAGCAAGAAGGTCGCTCGGTCGAGTCCTGGCAGTTGTACCGGAGCAAGCTGAACTGGTGCTCTAGACAAACAATGGCCATCATGCTGCCCTCACAATGTGTTTAGATCACCCTCACGAAAGTTGAGCCTGGGGGAGTTGTGTCTCACAAACGAAAGTGAAGAGCGAGGTAGGGGGGTGTATTAGTACCTCAAAAGCACAAAAGTGTTACTCTTAAAATTTTTAGGTACTATTATATACTTTTGAGGTACCAATATCGACCCTTTAAGTAAAAATGTGTACCTTTTGAAAAGGTACCACCCCAGTGACAGCTTGCATACCTTTATTTCTGAGAGTGCCTGCATAAATCCACCACTGCCTGGCAGGGCCAGTTGGCGTTTCTGTGTGGAGTTTGTTTGTTCTCCCCGTGTTCACATGGGTTTCCTCCAAGTGCTCTGGTTTCCCCCACAGTCCAAAGACATGCGCTATAGGTGAATTGAATAAAGTGACCTGGCCGTACGGCTACACGGTGGTGCAGTGGGTATGACGTTCGCCTCACAGCAAGAAGGTCAATGGTTTGAGCCTCGGCTGGGTCAGTTGGTGTTTTTATGTGGAGTTTGTATGTTCTCCCTGTGTTTGCGTGGGTTTCCTCTGGGTGCTCTGGTTTTCCCCACGAGTCCAAAGACATGTGGTATAGGGGAATTGGGTATGCTAAATTGTCCGTATTTTATTTGTGTGAATGAGTGTGTATGGATGTTTCCCAGTGATGGGTTGCAGCTGGAAGGGCATCCGCTACATAAAAACATAAGCTGAATAAGTTGGCAGTTCATTCCGCTGTGGCGACCCCAGATTAATAAAGAGACTAAGCCGAAACGAAAATAAATGAATAAACTGGCCGTAGTGTATGAGTGTGTATGGGTGTTAAGCCAAAGGAAAATGAATGAATGAATGAATGATAACCCGTGGGCAAAAAGTTACAAAGAGTTAAGACCTACTAATTCACTTGTAGTCAATCTATAAAATGGGATTATCTCAATAAAAAATTACAATTTAAAGTTTTTATTCCCTTTTAAAATTAATGATGACAATATTATCATTATCAGCTTTCAAACATGTTGTGATGTGACGTGGTATCTCATTTTCAGTAAATGTGAGGATTCAAACAGGGCTGAAAGCAAGTTTTTCTTTAAAACTCTAAATGTGGGCTGTGGTCACTGTTATAGGAATGTCTTTGGTAAAGTGAGAAGAGAAACACCGTATCAGATATCAGTTGAAATCGAAAAGAACTACGGCGCCCTTGGAAAGGCACCGCGTGTGTTCCAGTAAGCTGACAGTCCATCACTGCAGGTCAGAAGGTGAGACGGAAGTGAAAACACAGCAGGGCAAACAGCCAAGCTATCTGACTGCCTCAGAATAAACATTTGATTTCTTGCGCATTTCATACTTCAGTTTTCTCATAGTTATTCTCAGCACATTGGTGAGATTTCTTCCAGTCAAAATACGTCTGCATGTAACCTGTTCTCTGTGTGAAAAAAAAGATGCTACAGGCAATGGCGTGTGGGTCTGAGCAGCGGTTTATTTCTGTTTGAGGAATGCGTAGCAAACCTTCAGGTGTTACCTTTTCTCTGTCCAACTCAAAAGACAGGAAACCTCATTTCTTTGGTTTCCTGTGCTTAGACCTTACAAACGCTCTGCAGACTCTCTCTCTCTCTCTCTCTCTCTCTCTCTCTCTCTCTCCCTCCCTCTCTCTCTCTCTCTTTGTTTCTTTCTTCTTTTCTTCTTTGTCTTGTTTTGGTTGCGTGGTTTTGTTTGAATTTCATATGATGGCCATATCATACACTCTCAAAAATAATGATACTAGAGTTGTGACTGGGGTGGTACCATTTCAAAAGGTAAACGTTTGTAACTAAAGGGTCCTTATTAATACTTCAAGGGTATATGTACCTCTTAAATATTTTAGGTAACAATATACAGCTTTGAGTTAGCAATAAAGACCCTTTAAGTACTAATGTGTACTATTTGAAAAGGTACCACCCCAGTGACAGCTCTCGTATCTTTATTTCTGAGTGTATGATATGCTTTTATTATCGCCTCCACCTTCTACTACTTTCTTCTTATAATTACATTTCTATCATTAATTACTTGTCTTTACATTGTTATAAACCCAATTTTTTATAAACTTTTCAAAAAAAGTAATTAGTCCACAAATTAGAACGTTTTTAATCAAATCGAGAGATTCAATCTCTCCACTGAAAGTTTACCTACTGAAAACTCAATCAAGTTCATTAAACAAACATGCTCACTTTACAGTATATGATGAATAGACTTAATTTAGGCTTTTGTTCACTTGTAAACATTAATCACGTGACTTACGAGGAAAAACCTCATTGGTTTTTGTGAAAGATTGAATTGATGCTATTGTGAACACACTGTTTTTAGCAATCGCAAAGACTTGCCAAATTCAAAATGCATAGCTGATGTTTACAACATTCAGATTTAGCCAGGAAGCTCAAGCAAACCTCTTTAATAAGAAACAATGAGTTTCATTCCTGCTTGTGCAAAAACCAATGATGTTTGCTCTTGTTCTACATGTTGTAGAGCTTGTTTACAATTCTATTCAATTCAACCCAAAGAATTTGTGGTTTACATTAAATAGAACATATGAAAACAAATGACATAGTAGTAGTGATAAAAAAATAAAACAATAATAAACAGTATATTTAAACGGGTGGCACTGTGGCACAGTGGGTAGAGCTGTCACTTTACAACAAGAAGGTTACAGCTTTGAGCCCCAGCTGGGTCAGTTGGCATTTCTGTGTGGAGTTTGCATGTTCTCCCTGTGTTCACGTGGGTTTCCTCCAGGTGCTCCGGATTCCCCCACAGTCCAAAGACATGCGCTGTAGGTGAACTGGGTAAGCTAGATTGTCCGTAGTGTTTGTGTGTATGTCCTGGTCCTCCAGTTTGGGGGTTGAGCATTGGGCTAACGACCCACCTCGTAAAATTAGATGTTACGAAACACCAACACGGTGCGGCTAAATATCAACTTCGATATAAAACGGCCCTGGGTGTCAGTTTAGGATTCATTCATTCATTCGTTCGTTCTCCTTCGGTTTTGTCTCTATTTCAGAGGTCGTCACAGTGGAATGAACTGCCAACTATTCCAGCATATATTTTGCACAGCGGATGCTCTTTCAGCCAGAACCCAGTCTTGGAAAACACCCAATACACATTCATTTACACACACTCATACACTATGGACAATTTAGCCTACCCAATTCACCTATACTGTATGTCTTTGGACTGTATGGGAAATCGGAGCACCCGGAGAAAACCCTAGCGAACACGGGGAGAACATGCAAACTCCACACAGAAACGCCAACTGGCCCTGCCAGGACTCGAACCAGCGAACTTCTTGCTGTGAGATGACAATACTAAACACTGAACCACTGTGCCGCCCAGTTTAGGATTCATTTATAACAATTTAGAATTCAGTGTGTGTGTGTGTGTGTGTGTGTGTGCGTGTGTGTGCATGCATCACTGATGTTTTTATTGGTCTTTTCACTCTTTTTGTGACAGGGATTAATGTATTGTGCCGCTAGGAAGATACAGTCTGTTTTTTCACCTAGTAAATATTGAAGTTTGGTTTTATTGTTTAACTTTGTGAATTCAGGGTAATTGTAGGCTGTTTGCATTGCCTGCTCAGTGTTTACATGTGAATAAAAGCGCAGTTTAAATCACGATCATCACCTAAAGCTCTTTGGATTACACCACTCAGTTTTGAAGCATTTTGGGTTAACAGACTTGCAATGGAGAAACAGAAATCTGTTTTTGGGGTTGTGATTTGTGATAGGTTTGGAACGACGCAGGGGTGAGTAAATGATTACAGAATTTTCCTTTTGAGCTGACTGTACCCTTTAAGTTAGACATCTAGACATCTACAGCCAGTAAAAAAGCAGAGAAGAAAGACTTAATGAACCAAGAAAGTGTAGGGTGGCTATTGTGCTGTAAATCAGGAGGGTAATCTGAGTCTGAGGTGGAAAGCGAGGCTGTCTGATGGAGAGATGCTGAACGTGAGAAAGTCTCTCTGCTCTATTGTTGAAGGCAATATGTGTTTCCTGTATAGAGATCGGCTGGCACAAACCTGTATAAAACTACACACTGGGTCACATTTTTTGGGGGGGGTTTGATTTCACTTTTTAAACATTGGATAGTGTGTATCATAGCTGTTTGAGCATATCTACAAATTTACGAAGGTGGCACAGTGGCTCAGTGGTTTTTAGCTTTACATCAAGAAGGTTGCTAGTTTGAGTCCCGGCTGGATCAGTTGGCATTTCTGTGTGGAGTTTGCATGTTTTCCCCGTGTTCGCGTAAGTTTCCTCCGGGTGCTCCGGTTTCCTCCACAGTCCAAAGACATGCGCTATAGGTAAATTAGATCAACTAAATTGGCCGCAGTGTATGTGTGTGAATGTGAGAGTGTATGAATGTTTACCAGTACTGAGTTGCAGCTGGAAGGACATCCGCTGTGTAAAACAGTACAGTTTTGCTGGAGTAGTGCTGGAGTAGTTGGCGGCTCATTACACTGTGGTGACCCCAGATAAATATACTGGCCGTTTATGAGCATGTGTGTGAGAGAGAGTGAGTGCATGGGTGTTTTCTCAGCATTGAGGGTTCACAAGTTAGTGTACTCTTGGTGGTTGCAGGAGGACATACACTGCCAGAGTAATTGGTGGTTCCTTCCACTGTGGTGACCCCTGATGGATCAGGGACTAAGCTGAAGGAAAGTGAGTGAGTGCAAAGTTATGACACTCAGTGTTCAGTGCAAATAGAGACATTTTTTTTTACAAATAATTTGCTTTTTAAGGACTACAACAAACAGTTGGTAGGGACTACAATGAATTTCTTCCTGGATTTGCGACACCCATAACCCTAAAATGTATATTAAATTATGCAAAAATCTCATTTATAAGGGGTTTAAACACAGTTGTGTGACGTCACGTGTGTAAATATTTACAGCCTTTAATGGTAAAAATGTATTAATTACATTTTTTATAATCACACTTTAAAACTGTCTGATGAAACGCTTTGATTGACATTTCCCCTTTGTACATGTCATCGGAGGGAAAAGTACGACCAATTAGTGACTATCTCTCCCTCATTATAGACAGCCCTGAGTGAGAAGCAGACATCCACCATTAAAATTTAGCACCGCTCTTGCTGAAGATAATGTCAGCGACTAAGAGGATTAAAAATGTGAAGATTAAGAATGCACAAATAAACGTTGTAGACTCCGTGACAACTTATTTCTAAGCCACTTCTTTTGACACGTTCAGTTTTTTATAGATAACTTTAGTTTTGTTTTGAATCTGCCTCTATGCTGACACACAAGCATTTGTAGCTCCGCCCTCTTTTAAAAAAAGGACTGAGAGCACAATCTCATTTGAATTTAAAGCGACGTTCATCAAAATGACACAATTTGGATCAAAGGAGCAGTTTTAAAGAATTATAAAAAATATTTGTGGAATATTTGGAGCTGAAACTTCACAAACACACTCTAGAGACATCAGAGACTTATTTTACATCTTGTAAAAAAAGGCATAATAGGTCCCCTTTAACCCTGCTTACAGACAATACATTTAGTAAATCAGAACACAGCCAATTAACCAATCAGAGTACAATCAGAGTATTTTTTGAGGAAAGGGCTTCAGAGAAGCCAACAGACTATTTGTAGGAAAACTATGGTCTTGAATAAATATAAAAAATGTGTCATTTTATTTGTAATTGTTTTGTAATGAAGCATGAAGTTTATTTCACTTCCCATAAACACAATCAGGCCTTCAAATTAGCTGATTGAGCATCCCTTTAAAGGGGTAGTAGGGGTAGCAAAGGCCAGCTATTGGCTTGCTGTGCAGGTAAACCTTCCTCCTCTGATCTCTAAAAAAGTTGCTCAAGCGACAGATTCCAGAGGCCAAGGTGTTTAGCCTCCTTAGTAGAGCAACTGACTCCCTAGTGGAAGGTTGCTGGTTCAATCTCAGCTCAGAGTGGGTTGGGTGGTGTAGAACCTGAATGGGAGTGAGGTTTAAGGTGGTGAGTGTAGCACAGGCCAGCTAGTGAAGTGCTGTGCAGGTAAACCTCACTCCTCTGACTTCTAAAAAAGTTGCTCTAGCGACAGATGCTAGAGGCCAAGGTGTTTAGTGTCCTTGGTAGAACAACCGACTCCCACAGAGAAAGTTGCCGGTTTGATCCCAGCTCAGAGTGGGTTGGTTGGTGTAGAACGGGTGGGGTTACATTGGTGCCGTGACCTGGATGGGAGTGAGGTTTAAGGGCGTGAGTGAAGCCGAGGCCAGCTAGTAAAGTGCTGTGCAGGTAAACCTCACTCCTCTGACCTTTAAAAAAAGGTGCTCTAGCGACAGAAAGGCGAGGTTACACCATCATCTACTCTTCCTTGGCTTCTTTCAAACCAGTTTGAGGGTTTTTTTTTTTTTCAGAAAATATATTGAAGAATGTTTAATATATTCAGTATAACCTGTAACCATTAACTTCCACAGTATTTGTTTTTCCTACTATGGAAGAAATATCTTCAAAATATCTTCCCTTGTGTTCAACAGAACAAAAAAAACTCAAACTCATGACAGACTTTTCATTTTAGAGTGAACTAACTCTTTAACACCTGTGATGAGTAACAAATCCTGAAACATGCTTGTAGATTGCCTGCATGTTATAACTATCATAATCTTTACGTGTTTGTGCATGTATTGCTGACTTATTCAGCTCTTATTTCTGACAACAAAACCTCAAACTTTGGAAATCCATCAAAGGAGAACTCATTGTTCCAGGTAACACTGGTCTTAGGTTTACTCTCTCTTTTCAGCGCTCTTCTAAAGTTACAGTTTACAATAAAGTCCAAACGTCTGAGACCACACTGAAAATATGAGATTCATAACTAAATGTAAAATGCATGTAAACACTGAAATATTTATGATGTGAGCTGAAAAATAAATAGTTTAATTCTTTCCTTGAAATTTATGAATTATTATTGGTTTATGCTTTAGAAATTGGTGTGTATATACATTAAATTGGGTAACACTTTATTTTGATAGTCCATTTGAGTATTAGTAGACTGTCTGCTTAATATCTGTTGACACTGACATTTAACAGCCCTTCAACAGACATTTAACTAACTATAAGAAACTTTGCAATTACATATCAACTTACACTAACCCTAACCCAACCCCAACTCCAACCCTAACCCCAAAATAAAGTGTGACCTTAAATTGTTTGTTTTAATTGTGTTACTATTTATTACATTTTATTATATTTTAAGTTTTATATGTATTTAAATCCATATTTATGTAAAACCAGTGAAGTAAATAAAAAAAATGTTAATCAATAAAAAAACTAATAAATAAATATAGAATAAATTTATATTTTTTACAACCCCAAGTCAGAAGTTGGGACAATATAGAAAACGCAAATAAAAAAGAAATTAGTGATTTATAAATTTACTTTGACTTGTATCTCATTGCAGACAATACAACAAACATTATTTAATGTGTTCCTCATGATTTTTATTGTTTGTTTGTTTCAAAATAAACACGTATTGTTTCCCAGTACTGGGTTGTGGCTGGAAGGGCAACCGCTGTGTAAAACATATGCTGGAGTAGTTGGCAGTTCATTTCGCTGTGGCGACCTCTGATAAATAAGGGACTAAGCCGAAGGAAAATTAATGAAAGAATAAACAAATATTCCAATTTTGGTTCTTGCAGCACATTTTTAAAAAAGCTGAAACAGTAAAGCATTTACCACTTTGTAATGTTGCCACTCCTTTTCACAACACTTAAAAGACATTTAGAGACTGGAGACACCAAGTGATGAAGTGTTTCAGGTGAAATTTTGTCCCATTCTTCCTGCAAACAAGTCTTAAGGTGGGCAACAGTACAGGGTCTTTGTTGTCGCATTTTTGCACTTCAAAATGCACCACACATTCTCTATTGGAGACCAGTCAGGACTGCAGACAGCCCAGTCAATTACCTTTATCCTCTTCCTCCGCAGCCCGGACTTTGTAATGTGTACAGAATGTGGTTTTGCATTCATTCATTCATTTATTCATTTTCTTTTCGGCTTAGTCTCTTTATTAATCAGGGGTCACCACAGCAGTATGAATCGTTATCTATCCAGCATGTTTTATGCAGAGGATGACCTTCCAGCTGCAACCCATCACTGGGATATACCGCATGCCTTTGGACTTATGGGGGAAACCGGAGCACCTGAAGGAAACCCACACGAACAACTCCACACAGAAATGTCAACTGACCCAGCCGAGGCTTGAACCAGTGACCTTCTTGCTGTGAGGCAACAGTGCTACCCACTGTGCCACCGCGCCGCTCTGGTTTTGCATTGTATTGTTAAAATAGGCATGGGCATCCCTGGAAAAGAAGGCAGCATATTGTGCTCCAAAATCTTTATGTACTTTTCAACATTAAATAGAGCAGGACAGAAATATGTGTTTTACCAGCTTTGAAAATGTATTTGTTTAAAGCTGACACTCGCTATATAAACTGCATAATTATGATAATGTATTTTGCATTGTTATAATAAATACATTATTCTTTTATTAATAAACAATGATGAATACAACAGCATAGAAGTTGTGGCAAATGATGTTTGTGAATCTCGAATCAATTACAAGCCACAGTGATGGTCAATCAGATTTGAACTAGTACTGCATGACAATAATAAAACTGCTATTAGTGCTCTTGTGCATATTTTCATGAGTAAGCATACAATGTAGCAAACAAAACTGTGCAGCTGTGGATCCAAACAAACTGAAAACTGAGGGTCAGGAGAAGGAAAGAGTGTACAAAGAAAGCAAGAAAGCAGTTCAGAGGGGGGAAATGAGTTCTTACAGTAAAGGAACGTTTGAGTTTGTGCATGAGCTCCCGCTCTGCACCTCCCCTTCCTGTCTAAATGTGTCCTCTCTCTTTCTCTCTCTCTCTCTCTCTCTCTCTCTCTCTCTCTCTCTCTCTCTCTCTCTCTCTCGCTCTCTCATTGCAAGAGCAGTAAAGAGTCAACTCAATTAAAGAGCCTCTTTCCTGGAAACTGGGCTCTGATGGCACAGGGAGGTATGAAGGGAATGGGAACCATGTGTGTTGGATGGGGAGGGGGATAGTTGGACTTTGTTTCCTTGCGAGTGTAAGTCTTGAGTGTGTGTTTGCATGCGTGTGTATGAGGTAAGGCAAAGGCGGCACAAAGACATCCTGATCTTGCAGAGTTGTGTTGCTTTCCATTGAATGGTATGACTGTTTGTACGGCTTACATTTGGGGTGTTTTCTTCTTTGAACTCTGCACATTTTGAGGGCCATTTCAGCCAAGGTTTCATGCGAACTGCGCCAAGAGTAATACTGTATGTGATGCATAATAAACACTGCATATCACTGATTGGCTACAGAGAATAATCAGTTCCTCTGTCATTGAACTTGTGACACGAGACAAAAAAAACACATCCGGGAACTTTCAACCGTCCTCCGTTCTTGCGGTCTTAGGTGCATCCCAAATCACACACTTATGCACTATTCTATGCCATTCTGTAGTATAAATAGTTTAAGTAATGCGTTCACACTGAAAACTCTAAAAATAATAAGTGCACTTTACACTTATTCAACCGGTAAAATGAAGTGTGGAATGATGGACACCACGCACTCAACGACCGCAGCTTTTGCACATGTTGGATTTTTTTGGATTGTGAAAGCTAAATTCTTCTACGCGAGTGATTATACTGCCTCTCAATGGTGAATGCGGTTATAATTGTGGCAGGTATTATTTGGTACTTTGGTCATTTATTTCACTAATTTGGCGACCGTCAAACGTCATCAGGGAAACAGTTCGAATTCACCGCTTAGTAAAAAAACATTAGTGTTGCATTTGGGACGACACTACATTCATATACTATGCTATTTAGTGAGTAAGTGCATAAGTACATAGTGTACAGTGTGCCATTTGGGACGCAGCTTTAGTTTAATGCTGCTTCAGACTCGAAATTGGGATTTTTCCTACTTCCTAATTGGAAATAATGTCTAGATGCTTTAAGGCAGATATTCAACAAGCTAGTTGTGCTTCCAGTGAGATTAGCATGGCGCTACCTTATGTTAAACATAAAAATAAACTTAGATAAACTTAAAAGTATTTTTACAACACAAAATAACCCACTTTTATGTTTAACATAAGGTAGCTCTAAGCTAATCACCCTTTAGTAGCCTAATAAAGGCTGTTTTTGAAATATTAGCTTCAACCCAGACTCATTCTGAAAACGCTATATATATTTCTGGAGAAAGCTAAAAACATCCCTGGAGGTACGTTTTTTTTTTGTTGCTGTTTTTGTTTTTGCAAATCCACCAGAGGCCGCTGTGTATGCTTTTTCAGATCTCAAATTTCTCTCGCAAGTGCCATTCGCGCCTGCGGTTCTAGCATAAATCCACCAAAGTCCGCTGTTGAATGATTGACTTAATAACTAACTGACAGATCGATTGACCCGCCCACCCACTTCCCTAAACCCAACCAATAGTGTTTAAAAAGCAATCCAGACAAAGAAAAGCCCTCGTCTGATTTTTACTGTTTTCATATTTTACCACATTCTCAATCTGTAATTTACTTGTTTTGTTTTTGTTTTTTTTTGGGCTTCTGTTTTTGTTTTACCTGCTTTCTGGAACCGTTCTTTGCCAGACTCGAACCCCGTCGTCGTGGTCAAATACTCTCTGCATTAAAAGTGTGCCGACTTACATAGTGAGCTACTGGACAAACTGTTAACAGCGGGATAGCCGTCCATACAGAGGTAAGCGATCAGCTGGTAATCGTGAAAAGGAACAGCGTCATATCGCCGCGTAGGGTTCATTTAAAAAAAAACAACATGCAGCCATATGTACTTCTGGCTCCAGAAATGTATATAGGGCTAGGTTTTCACAATGAGCCTATGTTGTTTAGCTTTATACTGAAATATGTTATGTTATGGTTGTTTGTTTTCCATCAGCTAAGACTTTTTACATTTTCTAAGTGACAGACAACATTTTCTGTTCTTTATTTTTATTTTTGTGGAACACTTTACAGCTGAAAATCCCAACTTTCTGTGCCAATCTTACTGGAAGCAGAACTAGCTGCTATCTTAAAAGTGTCAATGGTTCCATCACCCTGTGTTAATGCACATTTTGAAGTATTGCATGAGAAACAAGTGATGGAAATGTTAAAATTTAAATAAAAATATTTTTACACTTTGGTTTTGGACATGTGGGGAAAAGAGTTAAAGGTCCCGTGAAGTGCTTTAAAATGTGTTGTTGTTGTTGTTGTTGTTGTTTTTCATGTTTGATGTTTTGTTAATGTTTAGCTCCTCCCTTTTTAAAAAACAGCCAATGGCATGTTGTTTTATCACTGTTTGCCAGTGAGAGTGGCTGAATCAAGCTCATAAAATGAAAAGCAAATGAGAAGTGTCTTGAAGGGGCAGAGCACGTCAGATACTAGAGAACATTTGATTGGTCAAGATTTGATAAGAAACTGAAGTACGAAGTGTTTATACATTTAGGTGGAAGCAACAACGCCAAGCTTTGGATGTTTATATCAGGTTTATATCTTCTAAATGTGAATTTTGTCAGTGTTTTGGAGTATAGTATCTTATAGATATCCTTAACTAATATATTGATACATCTAAAAAACTTTATATTTATTTCAAAAGACCTTTAATGTGAATAATGAAAATGCATTTGCCAAATAAACCTAAACGTAACAAACATTACACCCACGTGACTGTCATTACTCACTGCAGCAAAAACTATAGAATACACTTAAGGCTCGTGCACACCGGGATGCTTTTCGTTTGCGTTTATCGTCAGCGTTTTCCAAGACGTTTTTCCGGATTTAAACCCAAGAGATTTACACAGGCGTCAAACAGAAAAGTATGCAAAATCACTCCTTGACGTTAGATGGCGCTACACAACTTTAAGCTCCTGACACCCGCTTGTAACACAGAGAAAGAAGACAAAGTTGACACGCTTGTTGTTATGGATGGTTCAAGTAGCGGCTTCAGCTCTAGAGATGAAGAAATGATTATTGTTCACCAGTGCAATAAGCAGCTCCACATTCATCACGCCTCTGGGCATCTTCTTCAATGTGCGCTCACATTGACAGTGTTGCGCTTGAGCGCCTCCAAGTGCTGTTTACTGTAACTTCAGCAGCTCCGTGCACGTGAACAAAAGTGCCAATCTGATTGGTGGAGAAGGTTTTGACGTGGTGCGTCAAAACAAAAAAACGAGCTTGTGGTATTTTTGCGTGTTGGTGTGCACGATCACATTGACGCCCTTTATTTAGTCACGAGGCGTTAAATGTCAACGAAAAACGCGAGCAAAAAACGTCTCGGTGTGCACAGGCCTTTAAGGTCTTATTTTATATGCCTTAAAGAGACTTTGACTGCAGTCCTGTCTCCATTTTGCTTGCCTTGTTTTTTGTTGGTTACTAGGTTACCAATACTACAGTCAGCCACTCTAACAACCTGATGGAATTGTAGCTAATTTGCATTTAGGGTTTTTTCTTTTTTTGTTCTTTAAAAAGATTCACTTCACATTAAGATGGAAAGGTTCTTCAAATGACGCATCTCACAGGTCAGATATCTGTCCTCAAGTATAACGCTTTAGACATTATTTACAAGAAGGAAAAAATCCTAATTCCAAACTCTCTAGAAAGTAGGACAAACTTCAATAAAAACAAACTGAGTCTAGTTGAGTTGAGTTGTACAACACAATGTGAAAGCACCATTAGATGAGTTCCTGGACCAAGGGTCCATCCAAAGCTCCAACTTCACTTAATACACCTGGAAGGATGTTTTTAGAAAGCCTAGTAAGAGCTTGAGCTAGCCCAGGTGGGTCTGATTGGGGTTGAAACTAAACACTGAGCCTCCAGGACTGAGTATGGGCACCCCTGTCCTGGACCAACAGATTTTGTTCCTCCTGGAAAATCATTCCTTTTCCGAAAATGCAATCTAAACCTAACCCTAACTCCTATTACTAAGTTTCTAAAGTCAGAGGGAAATGAGGGGTGAATAACAATGATGTAACTTGGATTGTAATTTATAACTGTAAACTTGTCCCTCAGATGTGATTGGTTGATTCCAGAATGTTGGAAATTAGAAGAGGAAAAGTGCGGGAAGTATAAACAAAAACACAACCTTGCGGCCTCGCTGTCAGGCTGAAATCAGGACAAAAGGAATCTCTGCCCTCTCTCCTGCTCGCCCCCCTCCTCTCTCACTCTCCCTCTCTCTCTCTCTCTCTCTCTCTCTCTCTCTCTCTCTCTCTCTCTCGCGCTTTCTTTCAGACATACTCGAGTAATTCCTCAAACCATTAGCTGTTTGACCACAAAGTCCCTGTTGTAAATCTGTCCCACGAGGCCTCTTTCATCCCAGGCTGCTTTCTGTGACCCCTCTCCTGCAGGCGAATCAGGCCCAATCAGTATACCAGTCTTTAATGGATGCTTTTTACCTTACAATTCTTACCTTTTTGTTGATGTCTAAAAATGTCTAATTTGTTATGTGCAATTCTTTTTACCAATTCTTTGCCTTTACCAGGCAATTTGAGTTTAAAGGCTTTCTCGCAATTCTAATTTTATTTTTACTATTCTTAATTTGTAATATTTTGCAATATTTTACTTTTTCCTCTGAAATATGAGACAAAATGTACAATTAGATACAGTTGCAGTTTAGTTGCATTTCGGAAGATGTTAACTTGCAGTTGGGAGAAATGAAATCAGAATTATGAGATTTTAATTTACAATTTCTAAAAAGAAAAAGTAAAAATTAAAAAAATTTATTGTGAGAAATAAATTCAGAAACAAAAAAGTCTGAAAAATACTAGTTTAATTTAATGTATTTTTTTATTCTGTGAAACAAGCTTGCATTTCAAATTATTTGAAAAAATTTTCAACCATTTAAAAAGATTGATATATCTCAAATATACATTTTGTCTTCTGAGAATTGTGTCTTTGCAATTTCATATTATGTCTTATAATTGTGAGTTTATTCTTTTAATTCTGACTTCAGATTTATTATCAGAATTACAAGATAAAAACACAAAATTGCAAGTTTATTTCCAAATTGTAGGATAATCCTGATTCACGAGTAAACTCATGAGTAAAAAAGTCAAAATCGCAAGATTTTGTCCTACAATATACATTTACTTTGCAATTTGTAACTTTAAGTTGCAGGATATAACCTCACAATCTTGAAATGCACTTCAGAATCTCACTGGAAGTAGTAAGTCTTTATTATGATTTTTTCTTTTACAATTTGGACATATGACTCCACTTGCATACTGTTTATTGCCTACTATAGAAAATAGCTGGTCTTTGAGAAAGGGCCATTTAGGCAGAAGGAAACGTCATTATGAATTCAGTCTGGGTTTTAATTAACACAGAACTGTTTTCTTATGGTATCACACACCATGCAAGAAAAAATAAATAAACAAATAAACAAATAAATAAATAAATAAATAAATAAATAAATAAATAAATAAATAAA
>CAIGQZ010000217.1:757091-782602 GCA_903798205.1 Danio tinwini | reverse complement strand
GATAGATAGATAGATAGATAGATAGATAGATAGATAGATAGATAGATATTTTGAGCTTGCATTAGGTCTCTATTGTTTCTATGGTTACTCATTATGTTGTTCACCTGTCTCGTTTATACTGTGGTTACTCAATATGTTATACACCTGTCTCGTTTATATATTCAAATCCCAGACATAGTAATGTGTCTATTAAATTGCATCCAAATCTGCAGTTTTTAGAGGTTTGCATAAATGTTACTGTAAATGAACTCTGTCTTGGTTTGAGTTGTTACATAACAAATATTGTTTCTAGGTCAAAAATTCTCTTCATGTAATGGGAAAACACTGCTAACAGACGTTTATGAGCACTATTCTTTTATAGCACACCTTTAAGTCAGCCTTTCATAAGTCACCGTTTACAATGCAGTACATCAGTAAATTACAATTTCAGAAAAAAATGAATCACTGCCTGGACGCAATTGTGAAAAATGACTACAGTTGTTTGCTATTTAAATATATTTTAAAGTGTAATCTATTCCTTTAATTGAGAAGTTTTTTTCAGAAAACATTTAAATATATTGATTTATTCATCATTGAATTTAATGCAATTTAATGCAAATAATAATAATTACTGCATTATTGAATATGTAGTGAACTGCACTTAAAAACAAGTCTACCTAACATGCAGGGGTTTTTTTTGTTTAATGGATGCATGGAAAACAAGTCTTAACTGATCAATTTAATTCAATTCAAGTTTATTTGTATAGCACGTTTCATAATAATTATTGTTTCAAAGCAGCTTTACAAAAGGTGCATATTGCATTACAGCCAAAATCCTTTCCAAAATACTTTCCTGTACTCCTTACTGTTAATGTTATTCAGTTGAGCGTTTGCAAATTATAGGGTGACAGAATTACTCCAAGATTTG
The DNA here is from genome assembly GCA_903798205.1 of Danio tinwini. Lineage (NCBI taxonomy): Eukaryota > Metazoa > Chordata > Actinopteri > Cypriniformes > Danionidae > Danio > Danio tinwini. The sequence continues at coordinate 781,695 of CAIGQZ010000217.1, read as the reverse complement.
ACATTTACATATTTTTCAGCAGAAATAACAGAAGTAAAAAGAAGCAACACAAAAAGCTTTTTTTATTTCTCTTAGAGAAGCAGCCATCACCAGCAGTGTTTTGATGACAGCCAGAGTGTGTTAGTTTGCCATTGTGCTTTCAATGGGACAATTTTAGTGACACGTTGTTAACATAATGTTTTCGCCCTGCATGATTACAGGCAGACTTGATTGCAGACTTTGTAGTGCTTGAGTGCTTTTCACAACAACGAACCGGTATCTCTCCCAACACATGTGTAGGCCTATATATACAGGCATGTGCACACATTTGAGTCTTCTCTGGGCCCCTGCAGCGGCCAGGATGTATAAAAAATGGCCTCACATTCCTTTCCTGTTAAGTCAACCACAATATGGGACTGACACACGAGAGGACTGGACTGTTTCCCAGCACACACAACCCCTCCGGAGTACCATTACTTTCAGTCATTTAGTCAGACGCACACACAAACATGCACGTATTATGTCCGCGACGGCTGGTTTTGCCATGCAGCTCATAACTTATCAGTTAATCGTAGTCATCAGCGTCCTCAGCAGGAGTATCAACATAACTGGGCTTACCGTAAATTTGCAAAATTCAGGGAAGTCGAAACATAAGCACATGGAGTATTGCTTCCCTAGAGTTACAGTAAGCAAATCAGAAGTAAGCCGATTGACTGCAGATTTACTGTAAAGTCCTATTGACAGGATATAGAACATAAATAAAAACTACTTTGCATGCATCTGTGCACATATTTACACAGAGTTTAATGTGTAAAATACTGCAATAAGTAAAACAGATTTGCTGTAAAGTCTGATCGACAGCAATAAAACTTAAACAAAAGCTATTTTGCATGCACACATATGTAAATATATTTACACAGTTTAATGTGTACAATGTTGCAATAAGTAAAAAGGTTTTGCTAGAGATTACTGGTGATTTACTGATTGAACATGATTTTGACGACAACTTTTTTTGGCATGCATGCATACACTCACCGGCCACTTTATTAGGTACACGTCCAACTGGTTGTTAATGCAAATTTCTAATCAGCCAATCACATGGCAGCAACTTAATGCATTTAGGCATGTCGACATGGTCAAAACGATCTGCTGCAGGTTGAACTTTGACTTTGAACGTGGCATGGTTGTTGGTGCCACACGGGCTGGTCTGAGTATTTCAGAAACTGCTGATCTACTGTAATTTTCAAGCACAACCATCTCTAGGGTTTACAAAAAATGGTCAGAAAAAGAGAAAATATCCAGTGAGTGGCAGTTCTGTGGGCGCAAATGCCTTGTTGATGCCAGAGGAGAATGGCCAGACTGGTTCCAGCTGATAGAAAGGCAACTGTAACTCAAATATCCAGTCATTACAACCGAGATATGCAGAAGAGCATCTCTAAATGCACAACATGTTCAACCTTGAGGCAGATAGGCTACAGCAGCAGAAGACCACACCGGGAACCACTCCTGTTAGATAAGAACAGGAAACTGAGGCTACAGTTTGCACAGGCTGACCAAAATTGGACAGTAGAAGATTAGAAAAACGTTGCCTGGTCTGATGAGTCTCGATTTCTGCTGCAACATTTGGATGGTACTGTAGAGTCAGAATTTGTTATCAACAACATGCAAGCATGGATCCATTCTGCCTTGTATTAACAGTTCAGGCTGGTGGTGGTGCAATGATGTGGGAGATAATTTTTGGCAAACTTTGGGCCCATTAGTACCAATTGTGCATCATGTCAACACCACAGCCTACCTGAGTATTATTGCGGACTATGTCCATCCCGTTATGACCACAGTGTACCCATCTTCTAATGATTGTTTAAAGCAGGATAACACGCCATGTCATAAAACGTTAATCATCTCAGACTGGTTTCTTAAACATGACAATGAGTTCACTGTACTCAAATGGCCTCCACAGTCACCAGAACACCTTTGGGATGTGGTGGAACGGAATATTTCGCATTATGGATGTGCTGACAAATCTGCAGCAACTGCGTGATGCTATCATGTCAATATGAACCAAAATCTCTGAGGAATATTTCCAGTAGGTACCTTGTTGAATCTATGCCACAAAGGATTAAGGCAGTTCAAAAAAGGGTCCAGGTACTAGTAATGTGTACCTTTTAAAGTGGCCAGTGAGTGTATGTGCATAAATTTTCACCAAACTTGACTAGAGCGCATGTTTGTGTAAAATATGCAATAAATCAATGATTTTTTTGCTAGAGATTATAGAGGTGATTTACTGTAAAGTCCACCTGAAGATGGAAATGACAATAAAATGAAAACATTTTTATGCATGCATATAATTGTTTATTATGTCAAATATTGCAGTAAATCAAGTAGTTTTGCCTGAGATTACAGAGGTGATTTACTGTAGAGCCATTTAAAGATAGGATTAAAGATAGGGGGTGGGGAAGCATATTTATGCCTCTCTAGAGGACATATTTATTCTGTGAAATATTGCAATAGATAAATAGTTTTGGGAGGAGGGTGGTCAGGAAGTTTCTAAACCCAGGGGCTTTGTGTTTTTGACGGGCGTTGGCTTTGACCAAACGGGGAATGGACTCAGTGACTGCTGCTTTGTTTTGAAAACACGAGGGAGGGAGGAAAAAGGAGGAAGGCCTAAATGAGTGTGAAGAAAAGGCGGAGACTTCCCAAATACTGTAAAATACTGAGCATAGCGGGAGATGCCACTTGCAGTGGAGTTATGAGAAGAGACTGCTCACTGCTTCTTTATGCATGCATGTATGTGTTTTATAAATATTAATATATTTCTGGGAATTTAAACAAGTAAATCTCTCTTGCTGGCAAAAATTACTCCGGTCCATCTGCAAACACACACACACCCCAGTGAATGGAGTAAAAAAGTATTGACAGATTTGGGTGTGTGACAAATTTTTTGCTGATGCTTTTCAGCATAACAGATTTCTTTATGTTAAAAGTATACTGAAATTACACTAAAAACAAAGATTACTACATTTACATATATATACAAATTTATATTTTAAACAGGTTTTAAATCATGTTTTACTTACAAATTAACCAAATCTAGTGATCTGAAATATACAGGCAAATATATAAATATATTCCCCCTGGGAAATCATAAATGATTTACACTCACTGGCCACTTTATTAGGTACATCTTACTAGTACTGGATGGACACACTTTTGCCTTCAGAACTGCCTTAATCCTTCGTGGCATAGATTCAACAAGGTACTGGAAATAATCCTCAGAGACTTTGGTCCATATTGACATAATAGCATCACTCAGTTGCTGCAGAATTGTTGGCTGCACATCCATAATGCGAATCTCCAGTTCCACCACATCCCAAAGGTGCTCTATTGTATTGAGTTCTGGTGACTGTGGAGGCCATTTGAGTATAGTAAACCCATTGCCATGTTCAAGAAACCAGTCTGAGATGATTCACACTTTATAACATGGCATGTTATCTTTCTGGAAATAGCCATCAGAAGATGGATACACTGTGGTCATAAAGGGATGGACATGATCAGCAACAATACTGGGGTAGGCTGTGGGGTTGATACGATGCTCAATTGGTGCTAATGGGCCCAAAGTTTGCCAAGAAAATTTCCTCCACACCATTAAACCACCACCAGCCTGAACCGAGTTCAGGATGGATCCATGCTTTAATGTTGTTGACACCATTCTGACCCTACCATGATCTGAATGTCGCAGCAGAAATCGAGACTCATCAGACCAGGCATTGAGTTACTGTTGCCTTTCAATCAGCTTGAACCAGTCTGGCCATTCTCCTCTGACATCAACAAGGCATTTGCGCCCACAGAACTGCTGCTCAATGGATAATTTTTTTTCAGACCATTCTCTGTAAACCCTAGAGATGGTTGTGCGTGAAAATCCCAGTAGATCAGCAGTTTGGATAATAAAGTGGCCGGTGAGTGTACGTTTATGATATATAGCACGTAAAATTTTGGTTTAGACCATAAAAAACATGAAATGAGCACTGAAAAAGTTTTAAGTTATGGTTAATTTGTATTTTGAAACTGCATTGGTATCCTTAAATAGACTCATTATGTAATTCATTCAATAATTTTCCTTTAGCATAGTCCCTTTATTCGTCAGGGGTTGCCACAGTGGAATGAACTGCCAAGTTGTGCCAACTTATCCAGCATATGTTTTACACAGCGGATACCCTTCCAGCTGCAACTTAGTACTGGGAAACATCCATACACGCATATACAATGGCCAATTTAGTTTATTCAATTCACCTGTACCGCATGTCTTTGGATTGTAGGGGAAACCAGCACCTGCAACATTCTTGCTGTGGCAACAGTGCTAACCACTGAGCCACCGTGTTGCCCCATTTAGTATGTCATCAAATGATTTTTGTTCAGAATATGCAGGATATTTTTTTTGTTGTAAAAAAAAAATATACGACACCAAACATGATACATTGTAAGATACTATATCCATGTATAGATTTCATCCAAAATAAACATTATAAACTTCCAAACCTGTGAATTTCTTTTACAAGGCTCAAAAAAGCTTTTTTTGGCTACTTTTATAGCCTAAAAGTAATTAAACTTTCAATGTTTACTTTTCTGCATGTTTCGCAAAAAACTGATCCATTTTTATGTTTTCATGTAGGCAAATCAAAAGCAAAGGAAGTACTTGCTGGCATTTATTTTTGTATATACACAGTTTGAATTTCGTTCTAGTTTAATCACCTTTAATTTTTCCAGATGATCAAAATATCAGACAAAACTAATAAAACCACATCTTTTCCTAACCACTGATAATTCTGTAAACGAAACGCAATAAATAATAGGTTATCACAGAATTGCGCAAGTACTGTTGTACTACTTGTGATTAAAAAATCTGCACTGTAAGTCAGCAATCTTATCGTGTCAAGCTCTATTTGGTTTGCTCAGGAAGTTTATCAAGGCCTATTGATTTTTTTTCCACTTAGGCATTTAATGGTTTGTGAGTTACAACTTTTACTATGTGTTAATTACCCTCTAATATGAGGACGGAGAGATGATAAAAGCCCTTAGTTAAATGGAAAGCAGAGAAAATTAATTAAGAGAGGGGTTAATCAAATAAGTGGAGGCATCCAGAACTGAGAAATGACCAAACTGAGTTAATTACAAGTAGTGAAATTAAAAATACAAAGCAGAGGTTTTTCTCGAGAAAAGAAAAGTGATCAGGATTAGATGGGAGAAATAGAGGTGGTTCGACTTTTGATCAAAAGAGAAAGCACAGAGTGACATCCTGTACACACAAACACACCTCAAGGTAAGCCTCAGACCTGCTTTTCTGAAAACAAGAGCAGTTGTGGTATCTTCATCTCAGTGTGCATGTAAATATGGCTGGAGGAAAATAGTTCTGCTGCAAATGCCTAATTAAAAATCATGCATATGCAAAGTCTGGCAGCCTGATGCCACACAGAATTGACGTTTGGACAAAGAATGCAAAACACACAGTGGCGTCCGTTTTGTAAAAATAGTGCTCTTTAATATAAATTATGGAAATATCTTATAAATATAAATATGTGCAAAGTTTCTTGCTGCATTTGTTTCTATGTTAATGCCTTTGTTTTCTGATCTTCAAGCTTGCACTGCGGTCATCAGACCAGACCTTAAGATGAGACATCTTTATAAAAGACAGAGTAAAAAACATGCTGTCCTGTTGGTGGCCACACATGTAAACACCTTGATCTGACAAAGTATGAACAACAAAAACAGAAAAATGATCTACAAGTGGAACCGTAAGCCCTTCCATAGACTCGTAATACATTCAGTGAATAGCAGACGTCCTGCATGTGAAACAAACACTGTGTCGTTGTTATTGAATGAGGATTTCCAAGCACACAGAGTCCAAATGCACGGCCCTCCGTGTCAAAGACCACAGTAAATCAGTTACTAAAGATTTTTTCATACTGTGCTTGAATTTGCTTCACAGTAAATGAATGTCAACTGCTCCTATTGAATCATCACTAATGTTCAGCCGTCGTTTGTTTCTAGCGCAAATGCAACCACTGTTTGCTTTGGCTCCTGTCGTAAAGAAAGTAACAGTCCGCTAAAGGGCCGAAACTGTCCACAGTAACGGGCCTCTCGTCCGGTCGATGCGTTCGCTCTAGTCCTTTTTCCTGACACAGTCACCAGAGCAGACACGGAGCGGTAAGTAGCCACCCCGTTTGCGCCCCCACACCCACTTATGAGGCAATTACACTTGGCAAGAAGCAGTGGAAATGTGTACGTCATTGCAAACACCCAGCTCTCGCTCCATCCTTGCAGGAGAAAGTCAAAAAATGTTGAGCTGAAGGAAACCGAGTGTCTCCCGATCAATGCTGGAGAGCTGGAGCGAAGCCACACTTAACTCCCATACTGATCGACTATCACTCGTGTTTATCTTCAGCCGCTGGAACGTGGAAGTCTGATTCACGTCAACAGATCCACTTGAGCGGGAGAACGCTGTCCTTCACAAAAAATAAAGTCCACAATCCAGAGGTCAAAGGCACAGCTGGCCCGCAATACTGACAGACGCCGATTTCTCATCTGAAACCCGTTAGGGAGATAGGGTTAGATAGGAGCATCGTACTCCTGGAGGAACTCTTGGAGTGGATGAGGCAGCTGGTCCCGTTTGGTGGACACGTCTATATGACCGTTTAAAGTCTTTCGACATAGATGCTGCAGACTTGACATGCTGGATGCCAGCGGACGCAAGAGCTCCAGGGGGATCTTCTCACCTCCCGAGTAAATGAAGTATGCACTTCCGTCTCCAGCTTTGGAGGAGCTCCCCATCCCAGCTGAGGGCATGTAATGATGGACGAGTTTGAGGACACAATCGAAGCGAGGCACCACCTGTTCGCTTCGCGGGTCGGTCTGCAGGAAGAAGGAGGAGGAATCGCACTGGATGCGCAGGTTTTTGGTGCCTGTGGCCGTTTTTACGCTGAGTGTGAAGAAGTGGTGGTGGTCTGAGCTGTCCCGCACTAGGAAGGTGCCAGGGGGCTCAGAGCTCAGCAGAGTGCTGGCCTCCTTCCCGCTTACAGTGCTCCAGTAGAAGCCGCTCTCCTGCAGTTTGCGCACAGCCGCGAGCACCATCTGATACTGCTCCCGAGAACTGAAGGTCTTGTACCGGTGGGGGGGCAGGCGCACGCCGCCTTCAAAGGGGCTGCTGCTCATGGCGCTGTCAAGCCTACTGTGCGTTACCATGGCGCTCTGCCCACCCCCTGTACCACCCGGCACCCAGCGGTGCTCGGGGTCCAGGGCCGAAGAGCCGTCCCAGCCAGGGTGCTCGTGCACCGGAGAGCACCAACACAAAGCCCAGAGCTCTGACACCTCTTCCACATCCAGAAGAAATGATGTCTCGGTGGGTATGGAAGGCAGCTGAAGGAAAAGCCAAATGGAAAATGTCAGCATCCACCAAAACAGAAGCCAGTGCCAGCAGGCGTGCATCTGCTATGACATCAGCTTTATGAGGGCCATTCATAGTTCTCATAAGCGGATTGGATGTTTTTCACATGTGTTCTTTATCATTAAAGCCCAACCCTCCTACTTCAAAGAAACACTTTAATGATGTAATCGTACTATTCAGAGATAAATTATGGCTGTATAAACATTTACGTCTTTGATTAGTTGGTGCCCATTTTTGTTTTGGACATGGAAAGTACCACTTTTTTTTTCCAAACAAGTGATTGAGTGGTGAAAGTTTTCAATGTATTTTGGGATGCTTTAAACTCATCTATTACTAGATCTTGTTCCTATATAGAATAATATATATTCTCCCACTACATACAACTATTTTTTTTTCTGTGATACTACCCTTCTACTTTTTGTTCTTTGCCACTTTTCCAATACTCCTGGTAACAAACCATCCATTCTATCTGTAGTTCAGATACCCCTGTGTTGTTGGGACATATACTAGATTTACTAGTAATTTTGGTGCTAGTCACAATCATAATGCTAATACTACTAAAGTACTTATGCCGAATTAAATGGGTAAGTTGTGGCTTAAGTAACAACTACACTAGCATACTAATCAATGCAAGTCTTTGTTCTATAACAATTATGCTAATACTACTGCTACAAGTCAGTATACTAATACTACTGGAAATAAATGGCTGATTTGCTGTTGAATATACGGGAATATGTAACGTTAGCCTCTAACTATTAGGTAAAACAATGTCATTGGTACCAATTTTTGTTTTATTAATACTATGACTACTAATACTACTTCCAAAACTACTAGTAGCCTACTAAATTGTTAAAGGTTGTGAATTCTTTAGGTCAAATATTCACTATAAGATAGTCTAGTTACTGTTACCTGTTCTAGCTTTACCACTACTAATAGACCTTATTGAACAAGTAACCGAACAGTTACTAGTTTTACTGGTCATTATAGAATGAAATGAGCTCAATCTGAAGCGGAAATGTTAAAACGGCGTGCAACTGATTAATTAACTAGTTGCTAATAGAAGATTATTTTTAGTCTAAGCTCGACCGTGTAAACCCGATATTGACTTCGATCGCTTTCTCGGGCTAATAGAAAACAGGTTATGAATGAGGTCCTCCAGTTCGTTGTGAATAACCCAATTCCTCATTCATGACACGGTCTCTGGCTCGTGTTACACCGTAAATACCCCTTCACTCCGTTATCCTAACTGGGAATTGAAATTCGCCGACTTATTCGGGTTACATTCAGGTCGTTCTGCTTCACTGGCCCACATCTATAACCTAAACAGCCTTAAAACTATCATGCTATGCAGTACATGGCTCAACAATAGCCTTTTTCATTCGAGATACCATGTAGCGTCGCATACACCGAAGCATGCATATTAGGCGGACATAATATATGCATAAATGAATAATAGACTTTAAAGAATTCCAGTGCATTAGAATAAAGCGCAAAACGTTATTTTACCTTCAAAGCGTTATCCGACTCAATCTTGGGAGTTTTCTTAAAACATATCTCCTTTTATGATCTCCACAAAACCCCTTGAGCAAGATAGACCTTCTTTTAAAGGGATAAAAATCGGTTTCATGTCAGTTTTTGAACAGTTGATCAGAGATCAGCTGTGTAAAAGTCTATCAGAGGTAGTGGAGGTGTCCTATGTTTGTGCCATCGAGTTGAAGTACCGACTGATATTTCTAAGAGGCTCCGCCCCTTGTGTTTCCAGTAAAGCAACCACACACACACTCACACACACGCACGTGGCGGATTGCCAATAAATAATCAGCGTGACCCTTTTTTACGGGATTTCTCCCCCCTCCCTTCCCCGTTCACACAAGGTGAAGAGTTGCATTGCCCTTGCGGATATAAATGCGGTCGGTGTGTTATGACTGATGATATTTGACCACACACATGTTGCATATTATTCAGTTTTACTGGCCTATGTTATGTGTTCTTGTTTTATATTTGGCTTTTTGCACAGCCGCGTGTTGCAATTTAATTTACGGTCATATTCATGATGGAATGTTTTATAAAAAATATTTTTCTAAAATAATAATCAAGCATATCATAAGGATTTAAGTTTGGTTTTAACGAGGTTATTAGAAAAATGCAAGGTTATAAGTATACATGTTACAAAAATAGTGCATTTAGTATTGGCAGGGCTGACTGTCATGCAAGACCCTCTTTACTGGTTGGATTTGTTCCACACGCCACCTATAGGTTGACAGCAGAAGACCACCCTCTAAAAAGAACAGGATATTACATTCACTATTATATTAAACTTTAAAAAGTTGTGTAGTGTAACCAATTACAGTAGCATAACTTAAAATATTATTTAAAGATTAAAACAATATGTATTGCAAATATATGGGTGTGCGGCCACTTCATTAGGTACACCTTACTAGTACTGGGTTGGACCCCCTTTTGCCTTCAGAACTGCCTTATTCCTTCGTGGCATAGATTCAACAAGGTACTGGAAATATTCCTCAAAAATTTTGATCCATATAGACATAATAGCATCACTCAGTTGTGATGAGTCTGCGTCAAATTATACCTATAAAAGTGATTTTTCATGTGTAGATGGAAATGAAAAAAGATCTATTGTTTCAAATATAAAAAAGTGTGTGTGTGTATAATATATATATATATAAAATACTGTAAAATATACTGTACCTTTAGTAGGTGAAACAGTGACGCTGGACAATGGAGTGAGGATCCTTATGCAGGTCTTTATTGAACAGGATGGACAAGCAAGCAGTGGTCAAAACAGGAACAAACAGATGTATATTGGCAATCCAGAGTCGTAGTCGTTATAGCAGGCAAGTGGTCAAGGCAGGTGGCATACAGGGATAATCAATCAAACAAAACAAAGCAAGGTTTAACACGGAAAGCAAGGGAAACCGCATCGTAACGTTCACTATACAGTATACAAGACTCCAAGCAATCAGTTTATGAGCAGCTTCAGCTGTGTAAGTGTTTGCAATCAAAGGTGACTTGAAGTAGGTGTGTGTGTGTGTTGCATGACTGAATATGTAGTCCATAACATGGCGGATTTGTAGTTCGTGTGAATGTGAATGTTTTCCAGCGATCTATGGTGTATAGATCGCTGATGATCGGGATAGTAGTAGGGGTCTTCTGTATGTAAGTCTTAATAAAAATAAAAAGTAATTCCACGTATACAGAAGGCTGAAGAAAATACATAAATGAACAAATATTGTTTTATTTTATTCACAAAGATACACTACCAGTGATACCTTATCAACACCACAAGTTATTTGTTTTCCAATCATCTGTGCCCAATTCTATGTAAGTCTTTATTAAAATATAAAGGAATCCCAGATACAGAAGGCTAGAGAAAATAAGAAAATAGATGAATAGGGTTTTTTAAGATTCACAAAGACACTGACACCTTTTTAACACCGCAAGTCAGCATTTTATTTTCTCTCCAATCATTTGTATCGTGACTGGTGTGCGTGCAGCGAAAGCTTTTAGATAAAGTTTCTACATTCAAAGGGCCAGCAAAAACATGGCGGCGCCCATGAAATGGAAAAGACTTGTGTTCTCTGCGTATACTCCAGCCTTTTCCTGGGTTTTCACAAGGATAACAGACCGCTTTTTCAGGGCACATGATCGGAGGAGAGGGTAAATCATAGCCACAACTTGCATGACACAAAGCCAGTAAACCGAAATCGCGTAACGTTAAAGTCTGGCGCGTTTGGCTAATGTTAGCTTGTGGTTGTGTAAGGGAGAGTTCTTACATTCTTGTGAGGAGTAACTGTTATAAAAGTTATTTAGGAATAGTTCGGATGTTTAACAGCGATTGGAACAATTTAGGCGAGTGATGCTTTTACTTTATGAATGTTCATCAGCTTCTTTTCAGTTAGCAACATTAAATAGTTCACTCAGCAAATTTATAATTTTACAGCAAATGCCATGAAAGTGAATATTTACTCGTTAACATCTTTCAAAACGTAATCATTTACGTACTATAGAAACATCGTTTAATAAGCCATACGGGTTTGGAACACAACGGGTTAACCAACCCCATAATGAGCTGTCAAAAAGGTTAGTAATGGTAGTTGAGCTAACTAAATAAACAAGACTGTAGGCGGATGACCAGGGTTTGTCAGAACTTTTAATAAAGCGATATATCTTGTCTAAATTAAACATGGTTTGCTACATGAAGCCTAAAGCTTTGTTTTAGTCGTATTTATTTGTAAAATATAGTTGTATTAGTCATATTTATCTGTAAAATTGACAACAGATGATACTTACGAGAAGAAGATGATGGTGATTTATTAAAATAGGTTGATCCATTTTAAAATATAATTATTGGTAAATTGTAGTTGAGCTAACTAAATCAACAAGACTGTAGGTGGATGACCAGGGTTTGTCAGCACTTGTTTTTAATAGTGATATCTTTTGTCTAAATTAAACATGGTTTGCTACATAAAAAGCCTATAACGTTTGTTTTAGTCGTATTTATTTGTAAAATTGACAGCAGATGATACTTACGAGAAACAGATGAGGATGTTTTATCAAAATAGATGGATCCATTTTAAAATATAATTATTGGTAGATGGTAGTTGAGCTAACTGAATAAACAAGACTGTAGGTGGAACACCAGGGTTTGTCAGCACTTGTTTTTAATAAAACAATATCACTTATCAAAATTAACCATGGTTTGCTACAAAAAAGTCTAAAAACATTGTTTTAGTAAAACTTTACAGTCCCAATAACTGTCAATTTGTTATTGATAAATTAACGAAATACAATATGGTATTTGCTGTTAAACCGTAGTTATACAAATAGTGATAATCAATATGCTAAACAAGTTTGTTATTACACTTTTACTATAATAAAATTTGATTATTTTTTACATGTGAAACGTTTTGTTTTGTAATTTTAATTGTAGTTATGTGATTTGAGCATGTCTGGTCAGGCAGCTGTACATCAAATTCATGATTGCTGACAATATTCTATGTTAAATATATATATATACAACCAGATGCTTATATATAACAATATACCAGATGCCTATATATAACAATATACCAGAGGCCTGTAATGGCGCCAATATATATCAATACATTTATAAAACTACCAGACGTCTCTGTAAAATGTGTATTTTTCCTTTTGACAGAAACATGCATACCAAGTTGGCATTTAGCTGATCAGATACTTTAGTTAAACCACTATTATCCGATAAGAATTGCAGTGAAGGAGACTCATTCAAAAAACTCCTGGTTTACAAAGCAGCCGTTCATTGCTTTCATTCCTCTGAAAAGTTGACTTTAATCGAATCGCTTTTCAGGCCTTGAAAAAAATTTCCTGAATTTAACAGTGGATTTGAAACGTGGCTCTTGTTATTGAAGCTGGCTTGATATGTATGAGAGCCACGGATGCTGTAGCTAACTTGTATAGATTGGTAATCTCACCCACGGCTGACCTACACATTGTTTTACGCTCGGTCTTGGCAAGGTCACGGCGCTCTCAGAGGCGCCTCTTTTCTTCTTGTTTTCTTAGGAGCTCTGTGAGATCTACTGTAGTGTGCGGTGAGACTTTGGGTTCTGTGAAGAAAAGCACCGTCTGGGTCGTAGAGAACTCCCTGTGACCTTGGTGTTTGGCAGAAGATCTGAGTAAAGGGTTGTAGTTTGAGACTTCATGCTGTGTCATGCAGACCATATTACTGCCTTTGTGTCTTCTAAAAGCTGTTGCATTTGGAGCTGGATGCAGAGCTGAGTCCTGAGAAGCTGGAAATCCAGTTGTGAGAAAATAAGACTTGGTGGTTTAATTATTGCTGTTTGGAACTGTTAAGCTGGTCTAGGCATGGGATGATAGCCGTTTTCAAGGTATAACCTTGTTTTAGGTTTGAAAAAGTTAAGGTTTCATAATCATCAACATTGTCTGCTATACCGTTCCTATGGTATATGTACGATTTTTTTTATTTACTTATTTTTAGGACAACAGTGTCTCCAGCAGAAAAGATATTCAAAGATCAAAGATGCTGTTTTAAATTGTAAGGAAACATGTGTTAATAAAACTAATGAAGACAGCGGAAGTCAATGATTCATTTGAATTACTTATCCTGACATGTTTACTGTTCCAACATATTATCAATGTTTCTCAAAATTAAATGTATTGTGTTCAAAGGGGAAAAAGTTTTTTGTTTTGTACCCGGACATTTAAAAACAATATATTTTAGAGCAGTAATCACAATATTGTGAAACCGTGATATTTTTATCCAAGGTTATCATACCATCAGAATCTTATACCGGCCCAGATGTCTAAACTGGTCTGTATTACATGGTCTTAATGTGTGTTGCATTTATAATTTAAGTTTACGTGCAGTTGTATTATGTGTTTAAAAAAACACAGAAAACGTTATTTTTAAATTGTTTTTATTCACCTTATTCTCCGCGTACGAGAGGTGCAGCCGTTTGAATAATTTAGGCTCGAGATCTCCGGTCTCATTCACTTGCATTTATTTTTAGACGTTAAAACAGCTCGTTTTGCCTCTTGGTGTTGCAAACTGATATTTTCTTAATATATAATTTTGCTTTGTCTGTATAGTCGTGCAAACACTTGTTTGTAGAGTAAGTAGTTGGACTTTTTTTACCGTTTATTATTCCTAGTCATTTTTTCCATAGGCAACTGAATTGGAAGTTCTAAAACAATCGCAAAAACGAGTGTACTTCCGCATTGAAGAACAAGGTCAATAATTTTATTCTTTGTATTGCAAGAGGTGACAGACCAAGGCACAACAATATTGATTTTAAATTAGCTGGTTGAGTCTGAGGCTAATGTTTCAGATTTGTTTTATAATAATAATGTTAATAACAATACTAAAAATAACAATAATAATGTATACATTTTAAATGTTGAAGAATACTTAACTGTGTTTTAGAAGTGTTTCATTCAAGTAGCAAAAGAATTGTTTTAGGTTATTTGTTATAACTGTTTTGTTTCTGAACACAATACAAAAGTTTAGGGTAGGCAAGACTCTGACGGTATGATAACCTTGGATAAAAATATCACAGTTTCACACTATTGTGATTACTGCTCTGAAATAAGTTATTTCCCCTTCCCCACTGAACACAATATATTTTATTTTAGGAAACATTAAATTTTTTTTGGAAGAGTAAACACCTCAGGCTAAATAATTGAAATACATTATTCTGCTGTTTTCGTTAGTTTCAATAACACAGATTTCTTTACAACGCATAAAGAAAAACACATAAAAACCCTTACACATACCTTAGGAACTGTATAACAGAAAATTTAAGCGGTTTTAAAACCTTGACCTTTCCAAACCACAACATTGAAACCGGTTATCGTACCATGCCTAGGTTGGGGTCAGCAAGATTTATTTTTTGCCAGAAAATAATGCTTTTGATTTCAGCAAGGAGGATGCATTGAATTGGTAAAAAAGCGACAGTGAAGACATTTATAATGTTGTAAAAATGTTAATTTCATAAATGCTGTTCTTTATAATTGACCAGTCATTAAGGAGTTCTGCTGCTGTTTACATTGATATTGATAATTACAAGTAATTCAAAGCACCAAATTACCATTTGAATATAGCTATTGTTACTGTCATGGCATTTCAACATAAACAAATATTTTACTATATATCTAATTTCGATAAAATAAATGCAGCCTTGGTGTGCATAGGAGATATAAATAAAAATAAATAAATAAATAAATAAAAATTATAAAATAAATATTTTTTTTTTGGAGACTGAACAAGAAGCTAAAACCAAACACACAGTTCAGCATCACTCATCATCCATGTGATTTTGCAATATTTACAAACACCATACGTGAAGACAGTGCAGTGCATTGTGCACAGTGGAAGATTCCTGCCAGCTTTGCTTTTGGATTCTGATTAAAGGTCTTTCTCCGCCCATTATTTCTCTCTAACTTCCTGTAATCCTGCAGGTCTGCGGTGCTGCTTTTGGCTCCTCTCCTGGCAGAGGCGGATTCAGCACCCCTGGCCTCCTCCAGACCTCCAAGCGTCACTGGCGTCGAGGGCCTTCACTCCCGCTTTCATTGGATGGCGGATCATGTACCTGCTTTCAGGGTCCCTGGGGGCCGCATTCGCATCCTCCACTCACCTGATGAGTTTTATCAAGCCATGAAGGTGTGTGTTTGTGTTTTTACTGGGTGAACACCAAGTAATTGCACCTTCAAAGAAGGTTGTAAAAATATATATCTTTAATTTTGTATGACCCATATATCTAATCTTACTCAAATTAGTGACTCTCTATCTATTATAGTCATATTTATTTGTAAAATTGACTGCAAATGATACTGATGAGAAGAAGATGATGGTGGTTTATCAAAATAGGTGGATACTTTTTATATATAATTATTTATTGGTATTAGTATTTCAGATTCAACATTAAAATGTAAAAATAAATAACAAGAACTTGTAGGGGAAATATACAGTTTTTAACCCAAAAAAGACCAGTCTGTCAGATGAGAAAGAGCCGGAGTCAGATATTCAATTAGGAAGAAAGGTTATTGAAGAGTTTGCAGTTTCACCAGCTTCAACACTCGCAAAATTTTTTAGGACGCTCTGCTTATAATCTCAGAACAACCATAATAATACTTTTACATAACGTCATTAACTGTGTCATATTGGTGTTTTAACTTCTACTTGTGTGCGTGTGTACAATTCTGAACGATATCTCAAGCATATAAACGTCAGAAGCCACTAGGCTGTCCAGAGCTGAACCCAGACCTGTGAAATGATCCACAAAAGAATAGAACACACACACACTCAAAGTACAATCTGTTTCTTACCTAAGACTGTGTGTACTCTCAGCCGTCTTATTAAAATTGGTTAAAAACTGGTACAATCTACATCCAAACTGTCAACTTGCATACAAAGAAGTTTACTTTAGGAGATTTAACATAGGGCTGGGCCAATAAACAATATTATATTGAATAACAGTGATAAGCTCTGGACTTTTTTACTCTATATTTATCTAAGAGCCAATCACACAGCAGATATGTGCAACAATGGGAATGTAAAAGTGTGTTGATATTACAGATTTATCACAAATTACAAATTTATCAGCCGAAAATGTTATGCCGTTTATTGGACCTTCTTAATTTTTGTGGCTTCAGTCATTGTTGGGGTACTCTTTTTATATCTGGAAGCATTAACAACTTGTATCAAAATATATATATCGTTATCGCTCAATATGGAAAATAATGATCAAGATTGCATTTTTACCATATCACCCAGCCCTAATTTAACATCTAAAATGGCAAATAACTTAGGAAACTGTTGTTTCCAATTCTTCAAGAGTCCAGGTCCACTCAAGAGATCTCTGATCTGGCTGGGTAGATTCTGAGGAAACTAATCATTTGGCATACAGAGAAAGTAATGACACACATATTATTCCAGTTTTACTCTGAAGTAGGACTACACTAAGGTCATCGTATAATCTAGGCTCTTAAACCATCAACTTTATTAATAATCATAAAGACATAAGAAAGGGTATGTGTTACTCCATCCTGGAGCGGACGCCTATCAGAAAACACACGCCATCAAACGATCTTAACAAATGTATGGTTTTACACTATTTGTAAAATATCACTACTGTGTAGTAATTGAAAGACATGAATGTGAAAATCAAAATCAAATTTATATGTTTGTTTGTTTGTTGTTGATTTTTAAAAATAATGTAGCTTTGGAAAAACTGTGAAAAAACAACTGTGGAAAAACAACTTATTCTCAGTTGTCTCCGTTTGCCGTTGATAGATACATGTTTTGAGTGAAAAATTAGGTTATGTTTTATTTTGTAAACTGATGATAACGTGTTTGAAATATGTAAAAAAAAAAAAAAAAAAAAAAAAAGTATTATTTCAAGCATTTATTTACAGAAAATTATATTTTCTTTGTTTATAATTAAGTTTATATTTTATTTTTTATATTTAAGTTTAACTGAAATCATACAATATTTTAAAATTGCCATTTTCTGCCAATTTTGAGGACAGTTGTTTACAAAGTAGATATAAAACCCAAATTAACATTTTACTCAAACCATAAATCTATTAATGGATAATTTTGGGAGCCAATAAAACATTTGAAGTGGCTTTATAATTCTTTCCAGAGCTATAACTTGTAAAATAAGCTAGTAATCATGGTGTCTCTTATTAAATGTGTTCTTCCTGTTTGCACAGGCTCGTATCAAGACAGCCAAGAGTCGTGTGGTGATGGCATCCCTGTATCTGGGCACAGGACCACTAGAGCAAGATCTGGTACATTTACTATCACTGAGCTATAATGAAACACTGTCCAAAGCAGGAAACGACTGTGACTGTGGCCTGATTGAGAATTTACATAAGAGGAAACTGATCAGGGAAGCTCAGCGTATCTAGTTTTCGGTTTTGACCCCATAAGACAATGAAGAACTGATTAGTAAATCAAACAACAAAAGGAAGGCTAATGTCAAAACTAAAGTCAGACTTGCTGAAAATAAGAGAATAACTTTGTATTCCCAGGAACTGAAAAATCATATCTAATTGTTTTTAATGTAAAATATATATATATTGTATCTTTTCTCATTGAATTATGAACTTATTATTCTGTAATATATTTTTATTTATTAATCTTGCCATGAAATAGCTATAAGTTCCTGTTGTGGCAATAAATATACAAACAAACAAACAAATAAAACCTCAGAAGAATCGCGGATCTTGATTGGCTGATGTTGATGAAATCTCAGTAGTAAAGTTTTATTTATTTACCATCTAATTTCCTTGTTCAAATCAACATGTAAAACTAGCCAGGCAAGTCCTGAGTTTTCTGCAGCAGAAAACAAAGATGGTGCTGAACTCCTATGAACTCTACTATTGAGTAAAGTACAGTACAGTATATATAATTAGAGGCTTTCATAAACCACTGTCTAATTTCTTTTGAAGGTTGATTGCATGGAAGAAGCATTAGAGCGCTCACAGGAAGATCACACACCTGATCTCAAAGTGTCGTTTCTGCTGGATTATACCAGAGGCTCTAGAGGTTTGTTTCACACACTCTATCACTAACACACAGTCTGTTTGGACAGGCGCCAACCTCCATATTCAAATAAAAGAGATCGTTCACCCATAAATGAAAATTCAATCATCAGTTATTAACCCTCCTCTTGTTCCAAACCTGTTTGAGTTGCTATTTCTTTTGTTGAACACAAAAGAAGATATGTTGAAGACAGTTTAAACTGGTACATCTTGACATGGCAAATCCCATAAAGGTTTGATTGCACTTAGTTACCCCCCCCCCCCCAAAAAAAAAAAGAAAAATCTGTTATTTACTCACCCCTTAATAGTTTCAAAGCTTTTTGAATTTCTTTGTTCTGTTAAACCCAAAAGCAGTTATTTTGAAAAATGCTGGAAACCTGTAACCATTGGCTTTCATAGTATTTGTTTTTCCTATTATTGAAGTCAATGGTTACAGGTTTTCAGCTTTCTTTAAAATATCTTCTTTAGTGTTCAACAGAAGAATCTCTTAAAGGTTTGGAACCACTTGAGGCTGAGTAAATAGTGGGTAAATGCTTAGTGTTGGGGGAACTATCCCTGTAAGTGTGAGTAAAATTAGTGCATTTTCTTTCATAGTGATTTTTTTTATCCTTTGAATTGTTGTAGCCTGAACAAAAATGCCATAATATCCTGTTTCAGTATGATTCAAACAATCAATGCTATAGTTTTCAGTTGGCTTGTTTAATGTGCCCCTATTATGAATTCTAAAAGGTCATATTTTGGCCTTGGGAGTCCCCAACAACAGGCTGATAAGCATGCAAGGTCAAAAAACGCTTTCATAGTCTTATAGAGTGCATTTTTTTTAACTTAAATATCACAATGACTCTAATATAATTTGTTTAGTGATTAATTTTTCCAAACCCTTCCTTTTGGTGATTCTAATTTGCAGTTATTGGTCCAATGAATCAGTCTGTTGTGATTAGTTGGCTGCATTATAAGCATCACAGCTTATAAATGTTGTATTAATAAGCAGCCATTGTACAGAGTATATGTGTGAGTCCAATGCTGGAGCGTATTGACAAAGCACTCCAGTGTGTACATTATAATGCTCTATTCTTAATCATAACTCCAGGTAATAACAAGTGGACAGGCAATATTTCATTCTGGTGTAACAACGAAACTCCTAAAGATTCATTTGAACAGGGATTCAAATGAACGACTCTTAGTCGACTCTTTCTTTTTGAGAGTCAATAATTATATACGTATTGTGCGCGTTCAGATTTAAACTAAGCTGGATGTTTTTATTCACTGAGTGCTGTTACACACTGCGTGAAAGGTCATTTTCAAAAAGCCATATTAAGGGAACTTAAAGAATTAATGAGCATTTTTTAAGAACTACATTTGCACGACTGTGTTACAATAAGTTTTTATTATTTAATTCAATTCACCTTTATTTCTATAGCGCTTTTACAAGGTAGATTGTGTCAAAGCACCTTCACATAGAAGATTACAGTAAATTGAAATGGTTTCAGTCCAGTTTTCAGTGTTTAAGTTCAGTTTAGCTGAGTTCAGTGTGATTTAATAATCACTACTGAGAATCCAAACATTGAGGAGCAATACCATCAATGCGCAGCTCTACAGATCCCGAACCATGCAAGCCAGTGGAGACAGCAGCGAGGAAAAAACTTCACCAATTGGCTTAAGTGAAGAATTTAAAAAACCTTGAGAGAAACCAGGCTCAGTTGGGCACAACCATTTCTCCTATTGCCAAACATCTTGTGCAGAGCAGCACTCTTGGCGCCGGAGGCTGGAGAATGCTGGACCTCAGCGAAGATTCGTCTGTCCCTAGAGCGTCACAGGAGTCAGTCTCATGCTCTCCACTATTCCATGACCACCACAGCAGCTGCTCAGGATATGGCCTGGTCCAGGATTATGAAAACCTTGGGATCATCTTGTCGCTGGTCTTGGATCGCATCAGTGTATTACAGTGTGTTAGTTAATGTATTCACTAACACCTAAACATGAACAACAGTGGAACAGCATTTACTAATCATAGTTCAGAATTTACTAAAGCTTTATTAAAATACAAATTAGTGCTTGTTACATGAATGCACTGTGCATTAACATGAAACAACAACGAGCAACTGTATTTTTATTAACTAACATTAACAAGGATAATAAATACTGTAATAAATGTATGTTCATTGTTTGCTATGGAATAGACATGAAGACAGGGATTGGATCCAAATGCAGTTTATTATGAGAGTAGTGAGACAGGCAGGGGTCGAAAACTAGCAATGACAACAGCAGAGTAAAGCATAATTCATGATTCAGAGAACGCTTGATGGACGTCAAGCATTCTCCATCCCCCTGCGCCTAGACTGCAGCTCCGCACAATATAGAAGTTTGGCCAGAGGAGAAATGGTGGTGCCCAACTAAGCCTGTTTTCTCTTGAGGTTTTTTCCTTCACTTTCGTCAATTGGTGAAGTTTTGTTCCTCACCACTGTTGCCACTGGCTTGCTTGGTTTGGGACTTGTGAAGCTGCGCATCCATGGATTTTCTTTTCATTGTTTAGACTTTCAGCAGTGAAAATTAAACCACACTGCACTAAACTAAACTGAACTTCAACTCTGAAAACTGGACTGACACAGTTTCAGTTTACTAGAACTTCTATGTTAAGCTGCTTTGACACAATCTACATTGTAAAAGCACTATAGAAATAAAGATGAATTGAATTTAATTGAATTCATATAACAGGCAAAGGATCAAGTCAGGCAGCAAACAATCAAAAACGAAAGAAGCATCCAAATTGTCAAAAAAACAATGAGAAATGTTTAATAATGACAGCAACAGCTAAACAAGACTTGAGTGTGAATGGTGTATATATTATCCATATAATCAGAGATAATGTCCTAAAGCTGTGTCGGTGTAATCAGGGGGAACTTGAAACTGGTGTGTGAATGCAAGATATAATAGGATTTGTAGTTCGAAAAGATACAGAGAGTACTCTCCAGATCAACACTGCTGGTGTTCACAACAGTTTACTCATGCTAGTAAATGCCTTAACTAACATGAACTAATACAACCTTATTGTAAAGTGTTCAGATACCAGTATCAGATATCGTCTAAACTTAAAATGTGGGTCTGATTGTATCACTAGTAAACGTCAATGTGTACAATTAGTCTTAAAGATTGGATTTCAAATCTAGATCAGATTTGTGTGTTGTCTGAACAAAGCTTTACATTCTCTTTAACTCATTTCCTCCTTTATTGTTCTGTTGTTTCCTTTTTCAACTTTGTATTTTGAAAAGTTCATCTTTTTGATCAGATTCCTGTGAAACTATCAGAAGGAAATTGTACCTACAGGAAACCCCCTGCTCATGTTCATTTCCCTTTCTGAGTAATATGCATGTGCCACGTCTGTTCTGACAGAAAAGCAATGGGTGTAAATTTGGAGCTCTTCCAGTCTTGGTAATTGTAGGTTGGAGTTCAGACCTCCTCCCTCCATTTTTTTCAAACTTTTCTTTTACCTTGCAGATTACCTAACAGGAACTTAGTCATTTTATTGACTGCTTTCAGTGTGCTGTAGAACTCACCCGATGATGCTGAAAGAATTCATAATCTAATAATTTACAGTAACTCAGGCATCATATTGCAGAGAAGACCTTCATTTTAGTGGTTCAGTTTCTACATGATCTCATGGAATAAGGCGTAAAATGTCATTCATTTTTAATACACGTTGGTATTCATATTACATAGAATAATGATTTTGGTCACTCAAGGTTCAATTAATTAATGTATTTATTAACATGTGTAATTTTAACATGTATAATGTGTAACTTTATTGTCCTTAAGTAATATTAACAAGGATAATTAAATACTGTAATAAACGTGTTGTTCTTTATTTATTCATGTTAATAAACACATTAGCTAACATTATTTTAGGGAACCTTATTGTAAAGTGTTACCATAATGTTTTTGTAATAAATGTAAAGAATATTCATACTGTCAAAGTTGTATTTAGTGATTACAAAAACAATATCTGTTTCCTGAAAAAATCTTTTTGTTTTTATGTGAAAACAATTGTACATATGTAAAATGTAGTATTTCTTACGATATCATTTAAAATTAAATAAACAAATACAGTCAGCACCAATAGCCTAGTGGTTAAGTGTGCCGACAAATAACATTGTGGTGCTCACCGTGACCCGAGTTCGATTCCTGGCTCAAAGTCCTTTGCTGACCCTTTTCCTTCTCTCTGCTCCCAATACTTTCCTGTCTGTAACCTGCACTATCCTATCCAAAATAAAGGTGAAAGAACCCTAAAAATATAATTATAAAAAATAAACAAATACATACAGTTGAAGTCAGAATTATTAGCCCCCCTGAATTATTAGACCCCCCCCCCCCCCCCCCCCCCCGGTTATTTTTTCCCCAATTTCTGTTTAACGGAGAGAAGTTTTTCTCAACACATTTCTAAACATAGTAGTTTTAAAAACTCATTTTAATCACTGATTTATTTTATCTCTGCCATAATGACAGTAAATAATGTTTTACTAGATATTTTTCATGACTCTTCTATACAGCTTAAAGTGACAATTAAAGGCTTAACTAGGTTAATTAGGTTAAATAGGCAGGTTAGGGTAATTAGGCAAGTTATTCTATAATGGTGGTGTGTTCTGTAGATTATCGGAAAAAAATTAGCTTAAAGGGGCCAATAATTTTGACCTTAAAATAGTAAAAAAAAATTAAAACTGCTTTTATTCTAACCGAAATAAAACAAATAAGACTTTCTCCAGAATAAAAAATATTATCAGACATACTGTGAAAATTTCCTTGCTCTGTTAAACATCATTTGGAAAATAATAATAATAAAAAAGGGGCTAATAATTCTGACTTCAACTGTATATCATGACTAACATATCACTTATAGATTAAATAAAATATAACCAATGTATTTGATATATTTTATTATGTGTAATAAATTGCTTTTTTTTGTAAAATGTGCTATGTGTAGTGAACTTTTATTCATGTGCTAAAACAACCTAAAGGATTGTTTTTGGGGTTTAAGGATTAATGTAATTTTTAAAATGAAATATACAAAATTATGTGCTGTGGTTAACGCACAACTTTACTTCTTCAGTACGTGTATTCGTATAGCAAATGTTTTGATATATGAACACGTACCGTTGCATGTCTACAATATAATAAAGTGATTGTATAATGAATACAAAAAATAAATACAGAAGTATTGTCATGATAACAACCATGTACTTTTCACTCAAAAGTGAACAATCTGTCATAATTTACTCACTTTTTACTTGTTTCAAACATTTATGAATGTCTTTGTTAAACCGAAAAGAAGATATGTTGAAGAAAGCTAGAAACCTGTAACCATTGACTTCCATCATAGTTGTTTTCCTACTATGATAAAAAATGTTTACAGGTCTTCACCTTTCTTCAAAATATCTTCCTTTATGTTTAACAGGAAAAAGAAAATCATAAAGGTTTGGAACCACTTGAGTGTTAGTAAATACTGTGCAAATTTTCATTTTTGAGTGCGAGTTATCCCATATTAATATTATTTGCCCTTTGCAGGTAAGCACAATTCCCGCACAATGTTACTGCCGCTCCTCCAGCGATTCCCCGAGCAGATGAGAGTGTCGCTGTACCACACGCCAGACCTGCGAGGACTCCTGCGGCTCCTGGTACCCGAACGCTTCAATGAAACCATCGGCGTGCAACACATCAAGGCATACCTTTTTGACAACAGTCTCATTATTAGTGGGTGTGTATATAATACACATGCATATGGATGACTAACAGAAATTGTTTCCAGTTTTTTATTGAAAACATTATATCATTTTAAGGGACGGCACAGTGGCTCAGTGGTTAGCAAGAATGTCGCTGGTTCAAGTCCCGGCTGGGCCAGTTAGCATTTCTGTGTAGAGTTTGCATGTTCTCCTTGTGTATGTGTGGGTTTCCTTTGGGTGCTCTGGTTTGAGTGTATGAGTGTGTGTGAATGAGTGTGCATGGGTGTTTTTTAATACTAGGTTACGGCTGGAAGAGCATCCACTGCGTAAAACTAATAAAAAAAAAATAGTTGGCAGTTCATTCCGCTGTGGCGACCTCTGAAATAGACTAAGCTGAAGGAAAATGAAT
>CAIGQZ010000217.1:734787-750214 GCA_903798205.1 Danio tinwini | reverse complement strand
ACACACACACACACACACACACACACACACACACACACACACACACATATATATTCATAATTCTATCTCAGTTCATAGTCAGCTCACGTGTGATTTTGCTGCCATGAATATATCATTACGTGAAGACAGATATGAAATTTGAGGAAATTATACCTTGTAAATAAAATATGCAGACTCTTTCATCTCAAGGATCGCTGGTCTCAATTTCTCACGCGATTTGTCCTAAAGTGACATCTGTAACGTTATGCCTAATGGTTGTCTAGCGGCGTGCATGAATTCATTTATTACATTTATGAATTATAGCATTATTACATGCTATTTCAGACCGAATATTCAAAGTAGCATGGTAAACAATATAGGGAGCGCGTCACAGACTGTCATCGTTCAAAAATGAACCAATGTGATTATGAAACCAACTTTACCTCAGTAAAACAGGCTAGGTGCTATTTACTTATGTTTTGTTGTTAAACTAAATAAAGGTCTCTTATGAAATTGAAAATAGTCACATCAATCTTTTGTCAGAAGATTTCAGTGGCTAAACAACACTTCTGTTCATATAACCCATTCATAAAACAACAAAATCTAAAATCTTTTTGAGTGACTAAAATGGTTTTAAAACACAACATTACCTGTCTAAAAGAAATACTTCAGCCATGGTGTCATTCTTCCTTCAAAACTAACTCCAATATTGATTCAGGATTTTAAAAAGTTTTGATTCAGCATTTGTTTTTACTGCTGCCACTCATGTCCACATGATCGAGGCGCGCAAACGGTGGATCTGCGTGAACCGAGGTGTGCAGTTGTACAAATCTACATTTGTTCACAGACAAAATTTTAATTTTTTTGTGCTGCTAATCAGAATTATGGGAATTGTCGGCCTGACAGTATTTAATTGGATGAAAATTTTTTTAGTCTTATGCCTTACCCAGAATGCAAAAATACATATAAATACATTTAGATCATTTACTTTAATTATTACTAGTGGAATGTGAAAAGACTTTCAACCAGGACAACAAAAAATGTATACACACATACAATCACCTACTGCATCTTTAAAAAAAACTAATGTCATTCCCTATTTGTATGTATGTATGTGTGTGTGTGTGTGTGTGTGTGTGTGTGTGTGTGTGTGTGTGTGTGTGTGTGTGTGTGTGTGTGTATGTATGTATATGTATGTATATGTGTGTATGTAAAATTTAAAATGTGTTTCATTATGTTTTACATTTTCATTGCATTTAATTTGAAGATGAATTATATAAACAATTCCATTGTATATACAATATATTATACATTTTTATCACAAAAAAGTAAAAGCTCCTCATATTATATATTTATATTAGACAAACGGAAACCTTTTTTAAAGATTTTTTATAATTTCTAGCAATGATTTGTCTAGTATAAGTTTTGTTTTGTATATTACAAAGAAACTAAATGGAAAAAAAATAAAAATAACAAGCATTCATTTGTAAAAAGAAAAGATGTATATTTTAGTTATTTTGGCAGTTTAAATATTCTGTTTGAAAAACCACCACAAATATGCAGTTTTTGCCTTGTTAACTGACAATTATGTTTTTTTTATTAAATAAGGACATATTCAAACTTTTAAATGTAGTCTCTTTATATTAAATTAGGCAGACAGAAACTGAAATTTTCAGAGACATACTTTTCCTTTTTTGTCATCTTGGCTGTATAAATGTTCTACTTAAAAACAATGGAACATGACTTCTGTTTCCCCTTTCCCTTATTTCCTCATAAAAGCTGTTTGTTTGTGTGTACGATAAATAACATCAGTGGATAATTTAAGCATGCAGTGCTACACAATCACGTGCATTGCTTGGTTAAAATGGACTGTGTAGTATGAAAATCAATTATTTATTAAGAGCATCCTTGTTTAGGTGCAGCTAGACTGTCTAAGTGCAAGTGATCAGGCAGCCTTATCAGCATTTTTCTGGCTATGAAAGTATCCCTGATAAGAGAAATGACTGACACTTGTGGTTTCCGCCCATTCTGAAATGCATGAATCAGAAGATATGATGGTAAGTTATTTATTTCCTTGTAAAGCCAACGCTGTGGTGGTAACACGTTGAATAACAGGAAGCTCAAAGCCTGCTTTTTTTCGAGATGCTGATCTTCGGCCATGACTCGGTGTGTCTTACGGTCCCCAGGCTCAGTAAGGAGAGCGAAACGAGTCAATGAGTGATTATGCTCATTCAGCTTCAGTCCATATCCGTAACCCAGCGCCGTTCGATGACATAATCATGGCGAAGCGGGCCCACAGTTTGTCACAGATCCCAGAAATAGTGCAATGATGTCACCTTGCTGGTGGTAAGTGATCTGTGCTGGGAGGGCTGGAAAGGAGAGATGCAGGAGGATGATAGATTCGGGAAGGAGCTATTTGGACTTTGCTACAGTCTGTCAAGACAATGAGGTCAACGGGAAACGATGGACTGATAGCCAACAGTGAGAATAGTGAAGTATGACGGTAAAAGGAGGATGCGCTGGAGTGTGGAGAAGACTAAGCAGCTCCAGTCAGGGTGACATTTCTAAATGCGGCTCAATTGTGATGGTATATGTAGGATAAGAGGTGCCAAAACATAATTTTCCAGTAAAAGTAATAGGCCTGGTGTATTTCAAGCCGAATTGAAGGCTAAAATCAGGCCAAAAAGAAGTCTGTTTTGGGTTTGTTGCCAAAATCCACTCACCAGAAAAGTTAACTTTGGCTGTGAAACGACTTTGAACTAGCATTAAAGTAAATATTCATTCATTCATTCATTCATTTTTCTTAGGATTAGTCCTGATTTATCTGGGGTCACCACAGTGACATAAACCACCAACTAAAAGTAAATATAAAAATATACCTTTTTTAGAATTACTTCTAAACTTCTAAGACCTACTGTGGACGATGAGGTTCTTAATTGAGGGCAGCATAATCATTTTTAACAATGGATTATTTTAGTGGGAAAATGTTACAGATGAAAGTTTGGAAGCAAGTAAAACACACCTTTTGCTCCATCAACTGATTACTGATGTAAAGTTATCTCTTTGTCAGATATTTGTAGATTATATTTGTAGATTTAAGGATATTTTTCAATGAACATGAGATACATTGTTACATTTGTTAGCTGGCAGCTAGCTTTCTGCAACTTTCACATGGTCGCTCACTGAAGCTAAGCAGGGCTGCAGGTCAGTACCTGAATGGGAGACCACATGGAAAAGCTAGGTTGTTGCCGAAAGTGGTGTTAGTGAGGTCCCGACTCTGTGGTTGTTAAAAATCCTAGGATGGATGTTGCACACTGGTGGTGGATGAGAAATTCCCCCCAATATGTAAAGCTCTGTGAGTGTCCAGAAAAGTGCTACATACATGTAGGGAATTATTATTATTATTAGTAGTAGTAGTATTGCTAAGGCTACAACAAACAATTTCAACCTGTGATGCTTTGAGATTTTCATTATTTCCCTCATCGAAGATGTTAAGTACAGTACACTGTGTTTAACCTATATTCTGCATTTTATATTCTTCACCTCATAGCAGGTTTGTTTCATTAATGGCTCATAACATTTAAAGAAATACTTTTTAAAGTGGGTGGCTGTGGCTATTGCTGCTTCTTTAGCTATTGAAGTCTTTGGCAGCCCATAAAATAGTAGGGTGGAAAGTTGTGAAATGTGGTGCAACTATAAAGGACAGTCTCAGCATTAACCACTCCATCCTTGTAGTCTTTAACCCAAATTTCCATGGAAAGAAAGAATAGATGAAATGTGTGCAAAACAAGTCACTTTAGATTAAGCATAAATTATGCCAAATGCATAATTGTAAGTTTATATCACCACAAGACTTTAGATTTTTGGTATGGTGATGTATTTTTTTTTGCAAATAACTCTGAATAGTTAGGCCAAAATCACAAAATTTGTCTATTTAGGTTTCAAGAAACAGTGTAAATGCTATATTTTATGAACGTATTCATTAAATATCTTTGTTCGGCACCATGCCTGAAGTGACTCAATAATTTTTGCCCTGTTTGTTGGCAAAATTATAATGAAATTTCTAAAGTGCTAATCGTTAAAATTAGGGATGTCCCGATCAGGTTTTTTTGCCCTCAAGTCCGAGTGATTTTGAGTATTTACCGAAACTCGATCTGATATTTCTATAATACATAAAGCCTTAGTAGACATGGGAGCTAAAGAGGAACTCCATATGTCTGTGGTGAACGAAACATGGGGTACATCTTATAACAGGACAATTAGTTTGTAAGAAATCTTCTTATAAAGGGCTGGTAGAGCTTTCTCTGTAAAATAGTGGCGAGATGGCATTTCAAATCGAGGTTCTACATTTGTTTTTAGGTGTTTTATCAGGTTTGTTGTGTTAAATGTAGCCTTTTGCTTTTCTTTCTTGTAGCCTTTTCCTTTCTCACAATGTTGGCAATAGCAATGTTGTCGTCGTCATCTTTATAATACCTCCATGCCACAGACATACTTGCGCTTTCTGCTTCAAGCTGCTTCCGTGTTATACTTTGCCGGCACTTAACCAATAGCGTCTCTGCAACAAAGTGATGTCATGCCGCACGCGTTGCTGTTACTGTGTGAAGTCAAGAAAGAGGTCTAAAAAAATAATGAGAATATACATGGTTTCAGACGGTAAAGTCTAGATTGGATATGCGGCCGGCCGGAAGTGCGATTATGCACATTAATATAGCAGAATTTTTTTATGACACTCTATAACAAAAATTAATATTTTACAGTACTGTGACGGTTGAGTTTAGAGTTGCGATGGGGGGTAGGTGTTAAAAAAAACAATTTATTAGGTAATTTATTAGATAACATAAATAATACTCTGTATAACTACTGTTTTTAGGTTACTGTGATGGTTGGGTTTAGGGTTGGAGTGGGGGTAGACGATAATAAAATACAATAAATTGGAAATTGAATAAATAACAAAAAAATAATTCTCTTTAACTTCTGGCCGCAAACATATCTGTTTTAGCAACAACCATTTCAGACTCGATCAGAATCAGACGTTACCTCGAATAATGTCTGATTCCGATCGAGTCTGAAACCGCGTGATCGGCCGGATTTCCGATCACGTGATCTGATCTGGACATTCCTAATTTAGATTGTTTTAGGCATGACCAAAGTATCCAATATGATAGTATATATAATAATTATACCATAGAAACTGGTCTGTTATTAACAAAATTTGATTCGGATCATCTTCAAACAATGCCAGTGAAAAGTTTTGAATTTTGTGTTGATAGATGAAAGGAGATGTGGATTAGAACAATCTAAATGATTAGAACTTTAGGAATTTTTAAAAATAATTTCTTCCAACCAACGGTTCAATAATTATTGAGTCCCTTCAAGCATGGTGCAGAACATCGAATATTTTCAATGAATACATTCATAAATTAAAGCATTTTCAAAAAAAGCACTATGTTTCTTAACCTAAACAGACAAATCTTGATTTTGGCCTAACTATTCAGCATTTATATGTTTGCCGACTAGAACATATCTTTCAACAACTTATTTTTCATTTGTTGCTTTTGGGACAACTTAATTGTTTTATGTTCAATCCACTTAGATTTGTAAAAACAATTAGGTTAACTTAATTGATTTGTGCTGGGACAACATGAAGAAATTTTGTAGAACCCAGTATTTTTTAAAGTGTCAACACACTCTTAGCATTCGGATATTTGCTCGAATGATACAACTGCAAATATATTTCCATCCTATTTTCACTCGTTAAGCACGGAATGAAAAATTAGTTGGCCAAACAGATCATTTCAGTATAGCACTGGTCCATTGAGAAGCCTGTCCACTGAGTCAGCAGAACAGTCCTGCCCCTGTATCTCCAGTAATTGGATCCCACAGTCTGTCGGTAAGAGCGGCTAAACTTCATGGCCCTGTTAACTGGATGTGTTTAGACCTCTGAGGCCTGGAGGCTCGGGGTGGCTAGCTTTGAGTCCGCGGGGAAAGCCCCTGTATCCCGCTTCAAAGAGCCGTTTATTTGTTCTTAGCCGGCCACACATATTTGTGGAGGCTTTCACTTTTTTCTGCATTTAACAAACAGAATATTCTGATCTCCTGTTAACCAAATAAGCACAGACAACGTGGAGCAGCAGGCTTCTACCATACATTACCAACATACAGCGTTCTGCCCTGAAGCTAATTCATTATTTACAGATTATCTCTCTTGCTATGACTCACCATGGCACATTATGTCTAGCAGAGGCGCCATAGTTTGACAGAGCTCCTTTCCAGACGGTCAGCAGTTATTGACCCGCGTCTCTGAGGTTTTTGATCATGCATTTGCAGGATCTCGCATGAGCAAGTACTTGATAGGATGGATCTGATTGGTGGAGAACTGATTACGTGTCATTTCGCTTGCATACCTGTTAAAACGAGCGTGAACGGAAACACCCTGTTAAGATCAGTTCCTCTGAATCATTTGTTATCTTTCTCAATCGAGCCAAAATACCTGATGCTGAAGATGTTTGAATGATGCTTTAAAAAAACCTAGAGAGTTATGCTGCTGTATGGGGAAATGGAAACCTCTTTTATAAACATCTCAGGCAAAGCATTTTTTGTGGAAGATGAATAAATGGTTTTACAAAAATTTGTTAAGAAGTGGCAGAGCTGGGTATCTGTTTATTTGATGTATGGCGTTTATGACTTGATATTGAATCACGTAAAAGATCCACTGTACAAACATTTAAAGGCCACCTATGATGAAAATCAACTTTTGTAAGCTGTTTGGACAGAACTGTCTGTAGGTATAGTGTGTCCACTGTCATAATAAAGTGATATAAACACAAGTCTCTTTTTTTAATTTTTTTATTTCCTGGCGTTAAAATATGACCCAAATCCCAGTGATTTTGAGGTCCAATGCAAAGGTTTTTTGCAAATAAACTGGGATTCAAATATTTGTTACAACTTAGTGATTTTTTTTTACATAAGTTTTAGAAGTTTAAAACGTTTTTAAAACAGAGCATGTTTGTAAAAAAAGACAGTAAAATCTTAACTGCTATAATGACCACGGCCGCATGGTGTCAGTAAATGCTACTATGTGTGTGTTTGTGTGTACTCCAAACGACATTTGTGTGAGACTCATCATTTCAAAAAGGCTTCAATAATCTCCACCACAAATACATCAAATAAACTTACTTGGTATTTTTGACTGTTGAGCTGTATTTCAGCTTCATCCTAGTCTGTCTCTGTCACTGTGCTGTTTATCTGACTTAACGCATGATGAGAAGCAGACACGCATATGGGAACAGTGGGCGGGGTGAAGCAGCTCATTTGCATTTAAAGCCACAAAAGGCTACAAAAACAGCTGCAATGTACACCGAAATTGGCATTAGCTGGAGGCTATAATAAATTATCTGGGAAACATTCACACACACACACAATTTAGCCTACCCGGAGTAAACCCATGCGAACGCAGGGAGAACATGCAAACTCCACACAGAAACGGCAACTGCCCAGCCAAATGCCCAGCCGAGGCTCGAACCTGCGACCCAGCGACCTTCTTGCTGTGAGGCGACAGCACTGCCTACTGCGCCACTGCATCGCCCTGACTGCAATATTATATTATTTTTAGAGAGAGAGAGAGATTTTTTTTTTTATGTGACTCAAAATCAATATATTTACACACACACACACACACACACTTTGACCAATTTAGTTCATCCAATTCACCTATACTGCATGTCTTTGGACTGGGGGAAACCGGAGCACCCGGAGAAAACTCACATCAACACCAAGAGAACATGCAAACTTCACACACAAATACCAACTGACCCACAGCGGCCTTCTTGCTGTGTGGCGACAGTGCTAACCACTGAGCCACCGTGTCACCCATTATCAATAATTGTTATAATAGTAAATAAAATGTCATTATATTCCACATTTATCTCTACCAGGGCTTTCTTTCGCAGAGCTTAACATATATAATGATTGTCTTCTCAATTAAAAAAAACAAAAAAATGTGGCCTGAAAATTTGAGCAAATCTCTGAATGGGTCCTTAAAATGCTTTTGAATCACAGCCTGCAGTAAATATATCCAACATTTCTAAGCATTTACACAAAGTAAAATGTTCTCATATGTGCCCTGTCTTTTATTCTACCAGGTAACAGAGCGGATTTTTCAGAATCGGCCCAGAGACGGATCATGGAGGTGGTGAACACAGCCCGTGTCCGTCAAAGCATGCTAGAAACCGAATGCTCCGACCATCCAGACTCAATCGGGACAGTGCCAAACGACACCTGGATTTTTCCATTGGTGCAAATGAAACCTCTAGGCATCCATCTAGATGAACAAGTGACCAAACGATTGCTTACAGAGGCTGGTGAAGACGCTGTGGTTTACCTGACGTCAGGCTACTTCAACCTGACGCGCACATACATGCAGCTGGTTTTGGGCGCAGAGGCAGACTATCGTATCCTCATGGCCTCTCCTGAGGTTAATGGCTTTTTTGGAGCCAAAGGAGTAGCAGGAGCAATTCCAGAGGCCTACGTTCACCTCGCCCGGCAGTTCTACAATAAGGTGTGTTTTTCTTTACATTTTGCCCTAGGGCTGGGCAGTGTGCTGTGTGTATACTTGTAATGCTTCAGTGTAAATGGCTCTATTTTTTAAATAGGAGCAGCAATTGAGTTTTGTCAAGTCATGCCGCCCACGTCTTTTGTGGACAGGATGTAACTATAGGCTATTTACGGTTGCCAGGGAACATTACAGAGTGATACACTGATGTAGTTAAAGGGCACCTATAATGAAAATCATCTTTTGTAAGCTGTTTGGACAGAACTGTGTGTAGGTATTGTGTGTCCACAGTCATATTGGGGTGATATAAAGACAATAAGTCCCTTTTAAAAATATTTCTGAAGTTAAAATAGGATCCAAAATCCCCTTCATTTTGAGGCTGACCGCAACGTGACGTAGGAGTGTGGTTTCCCCACCCACCGAATTAAATGACAGCTGCATATTAACGAGTTTAATTATATCAACAAGACAGGACGTGTGCAAAGCAACTAGGATTAAAAGATCTGTTCAGCTCTTTGTGATCATCAATCATCATCAAATGTGAGCAAGACTGAGTTTTACATGTTTAAAACCGTTTAAAACAGTTTATGTTTATAATGAATTACAGCGATTTTTACTGTCTTTATCACCACAGCAACATGTCAGTACAGTTATAGACCATTTTGAGGGATGTAAACAATAGTCCCAACGTATTTCCTGTTTTACATCTTTAATTTCTATGGCTTCCCAGAATCCAAAAACAGCCACATATCAATAAATAATGTTATGATAGCTGATTTAACATCGAATTATGATTTAATTGCCTCTCGTTACAGTTATGAAATAGTTTGATAACAAGCAGGAAATGTTAATGAGCCAATGACATGACCACATTGAAACAGTTTTAACATAACAGCTATCCATACAGCAGTGGATATAAACGTGTATCCGGTCACATTTGTTGTGCAAAATTAAATATGCTTGATGTGTGTGTGTGTCTGGGTGTGTGTACGTGAACTTTGTAACAACATTGCGTGTGACTCGTGGGCAGAAAAACTTGAATTAACTCCACAACAAATACATCAAATGATCATTGGGAAAGTTCTTACTGTAGTATTTCTCACAAACGTTACGTGAGATCTGCTATCTTCATGTCTGTCACTGTGCTGTTTATCTGACGCAGAACATAATAGTTTTAACAACTAATTTCTAATAACTGATTTCTTTTATATTTGCCATGATGACAGTTCATAATATTTTACAAGATATTTTTCAAGATACTAGTATTCAGCTTAAAGTGAAAAATGCTTTTCATTCATTCATTTTCTTTTCGGATTAGTCCCTTTATTAATCTGGGGTCGCCACAGCGGAATAAAACCGATAACTTATCCAGCATATGTTTTACGCAGCGGATGCCTTTCCAGCCACAACCCAACACTGGGAAACAGCCATAGACACTCATTCACACATACGCTTTGGCCAATTTTAGTTTATTCAGTTCACCTGTACCGCATGTCTTTTGACTGTGGGCGAAACCGGGGCACCTGGAGGAAACCCACATGAACACGGGGAGCTTAAAATGCTTAAAAAAATGAAAACTGCTTTTATTCTAGCCAAAATTAAACAAATAAGACTTTCTCCAGTTGAAAAAATATTGAAATTACTGTGAAAATGTCTTTGCTCCATTAAATATCACTTGAGGAATATTTGAAAAAGATCAAATATTTCACAGGAGGGTTAATAATTTTGACTTCAACTGTACAATTCAAGTGATTTTTGGATATTGGCTTTTTTCCAATATTTTGTTTTACACACAAAATAAAAATACAAAATAGTAAATCTAACCAAAAAATATACAGCAAAATTGTTTTTTAATTAGCGTTTTTTTCTCTTCATTCCAAACTTCTCATGAATTTTTAAATAACATCATAATTTGCATCCATAACATGCATTTAAATCTAAACTTACGAAAGCTATTGCATTTATACCAAATTGTATTGTACACTACTGTTTAGGTTGCATTACAGTTTAATGTTTGTGATTGCAATGATTTTTGAAGCTGTGTTTATTTAATCAAATTTATTGTTTAAAAAGGAGTACAATGAGATGTTATTATCATTTTAAATACTAGTTTATTTCTTTGGTGTTTTTGAAAGCTGCATTTATTGGTTTTAAACTATGGGTGAAAAGTGAGATACTGTTTTAACATAATTTTTCTATTTTTATTTGTTTATGTGATCGCAAAGCTGAATTTCTAACAAAAATTATGAATGGTAAACTGTTTGGGATTATGTGATTTTATTTGAGAGATCAAAACAGCATTATTATATTACAATATTTTGTTATAATTTTTTATTTAATAATGTATTTATTTTTCAGGCAAATACAGATACAACAACAAACAAGTGAACAGAAGAGGGGAAGACAAAAATATAGTAATACTAATAATTGTTAAACAAAAATAATAAAAAAAGGATCAAAGAAACTAGAGATCCAGAAATATTGCATATTCATACCCCACAAACCTTCACAAGGTCTGACCTCATTAAATCAGCCCTCTGATGAGTTTGAAGGTTATGTTTAAACCCATATGCAACAAAAATGGATCCCTCCTCTCATGAAATAAAACATCTTTGCTGTGTAGAACACAAACTAAGTAGTCCAGTGGTACATATTCAAGTATTACCCTGTGCCATAAAGACTTTGCAGGAGTTTTGTCTGTTATCCAGTTCAGGAGAATACATTTTCTTGCACAAAATCTCGGGAACTTGCAAAGTATTTTTTTGTGTGTGTTCATATTAATCTCGTTGTATATCTCAAGCAGCATATGCTTTGGGTCACAAGCAATATTAATAGATAAAATACCATTAATTTCTTGTTCAATCATGGCAGCATTATTATATTAAATTATAGCAAATCGTATATCATTATATTATTGTTTTTACACTCAGCATCCTGTCCATTTCAGGTGTGTCAGCTGGGTCAACAGAGTCGTGTCCACTTGCATGAATACCATCGCCCCGATTGGACGTTTCATGCTAAAGGTAGGGGTTTGTTTCTTTTCAGCACTGTTTTCTTTTTAGATCAGCCCAGTTCCCAAAACCTGGGTGTAACAGGAAAGCTCATAATTGAATGCGCAGAGCAGGTTTCCCAGCACCTCTGATTGAATAGCCTCCGAGTTCTTCCTGGACACAGAGGCTGCCTGACACACGTGATGTTTTCACTCTAAACCAGAGGTGTGCTTTGGCTGGGGTTTTTGGCTGTTGTCGGACATATTTCAGCTTCACTGTTTCAGCATGTTATTTAGCAGAAATCAAATGCAGCACAGAGCCAAGAGCAGCTGAATCGACACAATGTTGTTTCTCATCCTGCTGCTGGTGTTTGCAAGAGCGAGTTTGACTTTCATTATAGTCAAGATCTAAATTAGAGAACATTTGTGACCACTTAACTTTATTCAGAAGTAATAATGTATAATCTTCATTATTTTAAAGTTGGCTACAACTTTACATTTAGCCATTTGGCAGATGCTTTTGTCCAAAGTGACTTACAATTGAGGAGTCATTCAGCCAATCAACAAGAAGAGGCAATACACAGAGAAAGTGCTAATTATAAAAAAGAGAGAGATTTAAATTTTAGAGTAAGAGGTTTTGTTTATTTTTTGGGAGGGGAGTGAAGTGTGTTTTAATTTCACGGGTTCTTTAACACACCTCACACCACAGGAAGATATGAGAAGATGATCTTTAGAACGAAAGAAAGAATTTCAGAAAGAATCTGAAAGTGCCTCTAAATTTTATAATCGTACTGTAAAAAATATAAAAAATTTTTATTCTGTACTTCAGAATATTTTTAACTCATGAAATATTAATGAATCTGCTCTTTTTTTTCCTTTTCTCTAATTTCGGTCTCCACTGTATATATATTTTTGGTGACTCACATTGCATTAACTGAATATCCTTATGCACTTTAAAGGTACAGTATTTAAGTGTGACATCCTGTGGTTGAACTAGGTATTGCATTCCTGGTTCAAAACGCATGCAAGCGCAGGTTGCCTGATTGACAAACCCAACAGAAGTGTGCCTAACTATTGAGCCTAAAGGCTAATATAAACCGTGTTCTGATTAAAAGCAACATCACACGATAGAGGGAATATTTTGCATATTAAAATAAGTTTTTGTCCTAACCAAACATCTGAAACATATATTTTAGAAACGGCTTTAATTTCTTGCAGCTGAACAACAGGATAAACTTACATGATTACCTCAGGTACCCCTCATGTGCTTTATTTAGTGTTAAAGGTGCAGTTTGTAAGTTTGACACCCAATCTTTGAACTAGGTATTGCACTCCTTGATCAAAATAAACGCACACATGGGATGCTAGATTGAGTACAGGAGCGAGTGATTTAAACCGTGTTCTAAATAAAGGCAACGACACGCGATAGAGGGAATATTTTCCATATTAATAGGAGTTTTTGTTCTAACCAACACCTCGAATTGATAAATTAGAAACAACTTCTATTTCTCACAGCTGAACAACAGAAACCTATGACAGTGCACCTCGTGTGCACGAGGTAGGCCTTGTGTGCTTTATTCAGTGCTAAATGCTAACAATGTAAGTTTGAATGGATTATAAACCTTACCGTTTCATGAGTGAGTGCATATTCTGTGCTTCTGAAAGGCTGTATTTAAATTGCTGTTGTGATGTCGTGAAACAAAGACAGCGTTCCGGCAAAAAAATAAACTTTTTCAAAGCAGAATATCTGACTTCAGCATTGTTTTTCAGTTAAACAGGTATGTTTACTTGGGATCTTTCTTGAATATCTGCAAACATATTATGGTATTTTTATGCTTTAGAAGAGTCAAAAACTTACAATACAGCACCTTTAAATGCTAACAATGTGAGTTTGAATGCCATTTTACATGGCATACTACTGAAAGCAGCAGCAGATAGTTCAAACAGTTTGAAATGGAACTTTAGAACTGTGACTCAGTGCAAGCCAACAAATGTCATTCAGAATGTACATTTAATAATGTTAAAGTAGTTTAATATGTATTTATTAGGTTATAAACCTTTTCATTGCATTGAAGTGCAGTAATTGCCCTATTCTGTGCTTCTGAATGTCTGTATTTAACCCTGTAAGACCCAAATATATAAATTAAATTTGCAAAAAAAATTGCGACCTCTCAGATATTGTTTTAAGAGGCCTCTGATGTCGGAATTAAACATCTTTTAGGTTTAAAAATAAGTTTAGGGAAATGTTGTAATATTGCAACGTTGAACCTAGTTGTGAGCAGAATTTCTGTATTTATACTCACTTTGTCTGAGCAGGTATACAGAGCATTTAAGCATTTATTCGCAGGGTTATTCACTTACTTAGCCCCATAGCAGTATATGTCATACAACAATGTAATCTGTCATGCAACATTGCAACTGGCTACCACTCTGACCCAAGAACTACAACATAGACCTAATAAGGTCTAAATCAAATTTGATTAATGTTTTCTAAAATACTAAATATGTATGTGTTCTAGACATTGTAATAAACACACCAAAAATATTTAAGGAATTTTACTTACGTAAATCTTGACAAATCCAGACCAGCAAAAATGGAGATTAACTCAATGCGAAGATTGCAGGTAGAGTAAGTTTATAACCAGACCTATAAACACTTTTTCTATCCAACTACTTCTTGAGGAAACACAATAGGATCCGTTAATCATGTAAATGTGGTTTTGAAAAGAAAAAAAAAACATTTGCTTGCCTTTTTTAGAATTGTTAAAAGTGATGTTGTAGTTCTGTAACAGTGGGCTTTATAGGGTTAAATTTATGTCGTATTTCGTCTGGTGCAAACAGCCAAATTGCTTATCACTGTGTATCTTGTCATGTAGCTTGTTGTTAGGACAGGGGTTACAATGTAACCTGCTCTTCTAATGTTTATGTTTGTAATATTTATATTATTTTCTAATTATTAACCACCTAATGTAAAACTCTAAATCTGTGTCTCATTTCGGAGGCTGTTACAGTCCAACGGAGGTCTCATTTTGGTCGTGGAAGCATACTACGAGAGCCTTCCTGTCTGAATGAAAGAAATCCTAGGTTTCTGAAGAATGTTGGAAGTCAATGACTGCTTTTTTCCCAGCATTCTTCGCTGTCTTCATTTTTTGTTCAACAGTGGAAATAAAATCAAGCCAGTTTGCAACAATTAGAGGATGATTAAATCTAAATAATGACAATTTACATTTTTTTGGGTGAGCTATCTCTTTAATAAAAACCCTTGACCTGAGGGGGAGGGAATAAAGTGATGTCTAGAGACAAATAGATGCTTACAAACCTGAGCAGCGTCAGTGGAATTCAATTTCATGCTCCTGTTGAGAAGTCTGGCTTATTAGATAAAGCTTTGTCGCACTGTCATTTCTTGTAAACAGTGGAGCTGAAGTGGGAACAGACAGGGTGCAGAGGTCCCGCTGCTGGCCTACACAGACAATCAATGAGCATTAGCCCACGTTCAGACACTGACCTTCAACCTGCAAGAGACCCGCACGCTTCAGGAAACAGACAGAGAGCTGGACTCTATTTCACAAGTGTTTGACATACCAGTCTGTCACCAAAAACCATGTTTTTCTTTTTCATTGGCAGTCATTCAAAGATTGCAGCAGGTTGTTTACTTTTCTAGACAACCAGGCACATTCATCACATAATATTTATATTACGATTAGTGTTGGGCAAAAATTAATTGCATCCAAAATAAAAGTTTGTTTTGACATGATTAAAGTGTGTGTACTACATATTTATATATAGTAGTATATATTTATCATGTATATATAAATACACAGGCATGCATATATTTAAGAAAATGTTTATTTATATTTAGATATAAAAAGTGTATATGATACAAATTATATATAAATTAAAATATATAT
>CAIGQZ010000217.1:717241-728029 GCA_903798205.1 Danio tinwini | reverse complement strand
TATATATATATATATATATATATATATAATTATTAACATAATTAAAGTATTGTTATGTATATTTTTTAAATATTATTAAATTAGGAAGTTACCATGGCTACTTTAATGTAATATAGTTTGGCATATTTAGCTTTGGCCCACCACCCTCAATCAAGTTTGGTTTTTGGCCATTCATAAGAAAAAGTTTGGGCACCGCTGCTCTAGTGTCCCTGCACCTCAAAGAAGTATCTTTTCACTATTCTAGCCATTTTTGTCAATGGTAGAATATAAATTGGGTAGAGTAAAATATTTCAATGCAACCATATGAATAGAATTAATGCAATATGTAAAAACCTTAACCCGCGGAATAAAAACAACCTGTGGCCAGTGGTTAAAAGTAGCCCAGGTCCACGGGAAAGCCACAGACTTGGCAACCCTGCTACTTTACAGATCTTCACTTTCTCTCCAACTTTGCTTCCTGACAACATACTGTCCTGTCATAACAAAGGCCAAAAAAATGTTTAGATTAAACCAGATTAAAAAGTGTAAAAGATAAATGTACCTATATTTAGTACCTACATTTTAGTACCTATAGTTAGCATTGTGTGTTGCTAGGCAGTATACAGTGGCTTTCTCTGACTGAGATAACGATAGTCAGTTTTAGCCACAATGGACAGAAAGATTTGATTTCTGGATGCCAAACAGGTGGAAGATGCTGGCTTTACAACAAATGTGAATTTAAGAATCCACATGTAGATTACAAATAAAGTCAATGTGAACTCATAAATAGAGGCAAATGTTTGCTGGGTGCAAGGAATCAGTAAAATTCAGCGAACGTGCAGCATTCGCCTTATTTTCCTCTTCCACACAAGTTAAAAACATTCAACAGGAGTGAAAAATTAGCATGGGGTGAAATACATCCCATGAGAAAATCTAAAGTCCTGTGATCTCATGAGGAAACATAACTTACTATATTGTCAGAAAAGAGGCTTATTAATAAAAGTTCATATGATTTCATTTGTATGAAAACATATGATTCTGAAAGGAAGTGTGCCCCTAAACCCTAACCCTACCCCTCATTATGAGCAAATCATATTGTGGCCGAGAGAGCTTAACATGCTGCAATTTAAGAAAGCACATGCAATTACAAAAAACACCAGCAAATAAAGAAACAATCTTTATCAATTTGACAGCACATGTGTTGCACATTCTCACAAAACAAACAATTTAAGTATGGTGCAGCAATTGGTCACAACACAAACAACTGAAGAAACATGCAGCAATTGATGACGACACTTGCAAATATCCACATAACACAACGCCAGCCTCCAGCGCCTAGACTGCAGCTCTGCAGAAGACATTTGGCCATAGGAGAAATGGTCGTGCCCACTGAGCCTGGTTTCTCTTTAAGTTTTTATCCTTCACTTTTGCCAATTGGTGAAGTTTTTTTTCTCGCCGCTGTCACCACTGGCTTGCATGGTTCGGGACTTGTAGAGCTGCGACTCTTCAGTGCTTGATCTGTCAGCAGCGAATATTAAACCACACTGAACTAAACTGAACTTAAACTCTGAAAACTGAACTGACACTTTTAATTCACTATAATCTTCTATGTGAAGCTGCTTTGAAACATTTCACATTGTAAAAGCGCTATACAAATAAAGATGAATTGAATTTAAATGTTTCAAGGGGACCCAAAACCATGATGCGATATGGAAGTGTTGTTATGTCGTGTAATCAGGATATTAAAATAAACGAAAAACAACTCGCCCTTCAAAGACCACCAATTACTTACTGAGCAACAGTCACGGCACAATAACACATCCATATCTCTGCAGGGTCCGTCATGGTTTTGGCTCCCCTTGAAACATTTCCGTTGTGTTACGTGGATATTTGCAAGTGTCATGACCAATCGTTGCGCGTTTCTTCAGTTGTTTGTGTTGTGAGAATTTGCAACACATGTGCTGTCAAATTAATGAAGATTGTTTCTTTATTTGCTGGTGTTTTTTGTAATTGCATGTGCTTTCTTGAATTGCTGTGCGTTACGCTCTCTCGCCCACTGTAAAATCCTGCTAAAATGTATGAGTGGGATTGTACAAATTAATACGAATTAGCAACTAAATCAAAAAGCCCAGAATTTCCATGAGATTGTGTTAGATGCACATGTTTTCTTCCAGTTTGGTGCAAAGCCTTAATTAGAGGCAGTAAATGTCATGAGCAATAATGACTATAATGAGGTGTTGATATCGCAGGTGGTGAGTGTTGTGTCCTGATTCACCTCAGCATCATTGTTAATCTCCTAAAAATAATAATTTTATCACTATAGACCAGTGTTTCCCAACCCTGTTCCTGGAGGCATACCAACAGTACATATTTTGAATATCTCTTATATCTGAACCATTCATTTCTGGTTTCTGAGTCTCTTCTAATGTTCTGATGATTTGATTCAAGTGTTTGATTAGGAAGAGGTTGAAAATGTGTAGTGTTGGTGTGCCTTCAGGAAAAGGGTTGGGAAACACTGCTTTAAATATTACTTTGTGAAGATAATTGCATATTATAATACGTGTTTTAACCAAAACAGTAGTCATGTGCATGTGTAAATTGTATCCATTGACAGTTTTAGCTATTTAATAACTGCTGGAGGTTGTTGAAACCAGTGCTGTAGTTGATCAGACTTGTAACACTGTTGTGGGAGACTGAGACATGAGTAATTCCTGCTGAAAAATCCATCTTAAGCTGGTAGCTGTATTTTGGAATATGGAAGCTGGTTATTATGGAGGCTGATCATTATCTGGTCTAAACCGGTTATTAGCTGAACCAGGCTGGTTATTAGTTGGTTGCTCG
Organism: Danio tinwini; assembly: GCA_903798205.1. Classification (NCBI taxonomy): domain Eukaryota; kingdom Metazoa; phylum Chordata; class Actinopteri; order Cypriniformes; family Danionidae; genus Danio; species Danio tinwini. The sequence goes on along the minus strand of CAIGQZ010000217.1, from coordinate 725,209 downwards.
ACAACAGCGCACCAAAAGCCACCATGACCACCTTAAAGTCAACATGAACCCTCTTTACCATCTTAATAGGGGTTTCTGGTCTAATCGTGGATGATTTAATGGCGTCTGTTTTTCCAAAGAAAACTTTTTCACCTTAATCTTTTTTCAGATGTATCAAGTTCCTCTACCCTTTTTCAACTGAGGTCATTAAAGCAAGCTGTTTTTAGCTTTTTCAGTGGTAACACTCAGAAAACAGTCAGTTTAAGTAAGAAGTTAAAGTGTAAGCTATTTACAGTATATTCACATCTAAAAATCAGTTAACAACAAATATTTAAACCCAAGTCCTCGCTCTGAATTGTTTACGTTCTAATATTGTTACACTTAGATGCATGTTGCAATACTGCAGATCTGTTGCTACTTGTTTCATCACGAGTTTAGTTGTTGGTTATTGATGGTCTAAACATAGCAGCATGGACTGGATAGCATCATCCAATCATAAAAATATTACATTAAGTCATTTAGCAGATGCTTTGGATCAAAGTGAGTTACAATTGAGGAGGCATTCAGCTATTTAATAAGATTAGTATTATATTATATTATATTATATTATATTATATTATATTATATTATATTATATTATATTATATTATATTATATTATTATTAGATATTGTTAGCTGTATAAAGGAGAATGACACTGAATTTGTAAAATTTTCAAAATCAAGTTGCAAATCAAGTTGCAATGAGGTCTATAATCTTTTAATATAAAAAATGTGTAAACAAATAGTTTAAAATAAATAGAAAAATAAAAGTTGAATAATAATAATACATATAATAATTAAGGTTTTTAAAAGGAGTAATCAATCACAGATTTTCTTCCATATCAGTTTAACAGCAAATAAAACTAAGTAAAAATGAATTTCATGAAGTTAGGTAAATTGTAATTGTTGAAGATTTAAAACTGTATAAATTTAAATTAGCCAAATTGGCACCATTTTAATAAATATTGCTTGTTTTCCACATTCTAATAAATTCTAATGACTTCATCATCATCAAGCTCTGCTCTATTACATTTTTGTTACTATTATTTCATTAGTTTCCTATGCAGTTGTCATACTACTGAAGAAAAATTACATATACAGTTGAGGACAAAATGATTAGCCCTCTTGTGCAATATTTACTCTCAACTATTTCTCAAGTAACTGATTAGGACTTTTTTTTTACAGTATTTCCTATAATATTTTTTCTTCTGTAAAAAGTCTTATTTGTTTTATTTAAGCTGGAATAAAAGCAGTTGAATTTTTTTTCAAACCATCAAAATTAAGGTCAAAATTATTAGCCCCCTTAAGCAATATAATTTTTCGATTGTCTACTGAACAAACCATCATTATACAACGACTTGCCTAACCTGCCTAATTAACCTAGTTAAGCCTTTCAGTTACACTTTAAGCTGAATACTAGTATCTTAAAAAATATCTAGTGAAATATTATGTACTGTCATCAAAATTAATCAGTTATTAGAAATTAGTTATTAAAGCTATTGTTTAGAAATGTGTTGAAAAAAACCTCTTTGTTAAACAGAAATTGTAAATAAAATATAAAAGAATTTAAATTTAACAGGATGGTTAATAATTCTGACTTCATCTATATCTATCTATCTATATCTATATATATCTATATATATCTATATATATATCTATATATATATATAGATATATATATCTATATATATATATATATAGATATATATATCTATATATATATATATATTAGGGCTGTCAATATTAGCGCGTTAACGCACGTGATTAATTTGAAATATTTAATGCGTTAAAAAAAATTAACGCATTTATCGCAGTTGCAGTTGTTTTTTTTTCCTGTTGTGGTCGACGTGTGTTCAGGGCCGTTTTATCCGCAAACCGGTAAGTTTCTATTTCACTTTCGGGTGGCGTAATCACTGTTTGCCTACAGCGCCAGTTCAGCTTGCTCCGGCCCTGCATGTGTTTAATGTGCAAAGAAATATGGATAAATATGGATAATTATGGATCTATGTAAATGTACACAGTGAAAGCGCCAGATGATGTCGCAAGCTGTCAAAGACAGCCCATTCCTCTCTTAAGTTGACTCCAAGCGCCCTCAAATGTATCATTAAGTTTGACATGTTTTCACACTACACGCAACTTTTGTAAAGCGTCTGCTTCACGTTGATGTGTCAGAATCCTTGATTGAGAAATAAAGCCATACTTTAGAACGCTTAGTTTAAGCTAATTTGATTCGATCGTGCGTGTTGATGATCTGAAGGGAGTGCGCTGTTCTCTCTCACTCTTTCTCTCTCTCTGTGTGTGTGTGTGTGTGTGTGTGTGTGTGCGTGGGTGCGTGCGTGCGTGCGTGCGTGCGTGCGTGTGTGTTGTCTCCGAAAATGTTAATAGACTGGCAACTGGTTAAATCGTCACCTTACAATTATAAGGTTCTATCTGACATTTTTGTCAAAATTGAGTTATTGACATATTCTTATTAAATGACAACTTATTTACATTATGGGATGTTTTTTATAAGTTGTTTACATTTTAAGACCTTTTATAAAAAAAAACAAATGTTACACACATGCTGTTTGGTATGGAATGCAAAAACTTTAAAGCTCAATATCTCAAAATCATTCAGAACGCAGACAGAACCTTATAATACCAAGGTGACGAAATGTTAAGGAGGACAAAGTTAAATTGTTTCTACTTTATAATTAATGTTCTCAACTCGCAATACAACTTTACACTGAATACAATTGTTTGTGTTCAATACTTTATTATTATAATTTTTCAACTTCTATATTTGCAATGCCTGTATTTTGGAATTTTTTTTTTATTCGTGATTAATCATGATTAATCACACAAAAAAGTGTGATCAACTAGTTAATTTTTTTTATCAATTGACAGCCCTAATATATATATATATATTACAAGTAATAATAATAATATATAACATATACTAATATATAACAGGTACTTTTCACCTTTATGCAGTGACTAGTAGCAGCTGGGATGAGTTGGTGGTATAAAGGGTTTTATGAGCTTCTCATCATGTTGAAACATAAATGAGCCATTGGCAAGAAATGCTCTGAAGGTATTAGCCTAAAGCAAGCAAAAACTGCATTCAGGCATGCTATTCCGCTTCCAAACGAATGACTTGGCTCTGTTGGGCTCAGTATAGTCAGAGTTTCCCCGAAGATGAATACACAAAACCTCGGCCTGCCAGACAGCGGCTTCTCAAGAATGTACATTGTCACTCCAGTGGTTCCTTCAACCCAAATCCCCATCACAGAGTCCAGCGCTGAGCTCAAAGCGCCAGACCACAGCATGAATCTGGCCATTCCAGCGCTGTCAGACCCAGAAAGATAGACAGGCTTCAGCTGCACTGCCGGTGACCTCAATCAGTCTCCGTCATGCACATCTGGAGCCTTTTAATGCTTCTCTTTCCTCTATTTCAATGCTAACGTGCTAAAGATCAGGATTTAAAGAGGTCGTGTGATGCACTTTCATGTCTTTGGTTTTCTTTGGTGTGGTATGTAGCTGTTTGCATCTGTATAAAATCTGCAGAGTTGCAAAAGCCAAAGTCGCCTACAAAAGATGTTTTCTGTCTAAAGCCCAGTTGCCAGGTTGTCACAGCACCATTAGTGCAGTGGCCAAACAAAACTTGCCAAATAATATAAAAACTCTAAATATGGCACTGCCATATGAAAACTTGTTCTGATCATGTGCTGAAAACATCATTTTTAAAAATAATTATGACATTATTCAGCCTTGTGATTGTATGAAAGACAAAGATGGGAAACCTGAATGGTCTTCCTTATGAGAGCACAGTAATGAACATCTCAAAGGTGCAAAACAGGCTCAATTTAATTACAGCATTCATTTTTTATGTAGTTATTGATATAAATCATGATGAATTACTCAATTATTTTCTAATATAATTGCTTCATATTTACCAAGAAATATTTCCGAGCTCAAAGTCACTCACAAAAAGAGGTTTTCCATCTGCAGCAAAACTGTAATAAGCAATGGAAGCTTGTCCAATAATATAAAATATCAAAATCTACCACGCTTATATGTAAAATACACATTTTACATCACTGTGTGCATTACCTCATTCAGATCATGCACCTAAAGAATCATTTAAAAACACACAATTTCGATACAAAGTTCAAGCACACACGCACACATCGCACACATTTAACTGTTTTTGCATGACAAGTGTGACAGGATACACATTAATATCCACTGCTGTATGGATATCCATTATATTAATGTACAAAATAAACCTGATTTAACGCCCACAAACCGGGATTGAAGCGTCTTCTTTTATAATTGTAGTGACACAATGTGGTCATAAAGACGGTAAAATCGCTGTAATTCACTACAAACATGCACTGTTTTAAAAACATGTCAAACTTGTAAAACTCAGTCTTGATTACATTTGAAGATGATTGATGATCAATGTTAGCTGAACAGATCTTTTAATCCCAGTTGCTTTGCGCACGTTCTGTCTTGTCGATACGCGTTACTACAGAGACATGCTTTCAATCAATTTGGCGGGTAGGGAAACCACACTTACGTTAGGTTGCAGTGGGCCTCAAAATGGGAGGGATTTGGATCCTATTTTAACATCAGGAAATAATAGAAAAATATAAATAAAAATAGACTTATTGTGTTTCTATCATCCCAGTATGACAGTGGACACACTATACCTACACACAGTTCTGTCCAAACAGCTTACAAAAGAGGATTTTCATCATAGGTGCCCTTTAAATTAAAAGTATGGATGTAATGATTCATTAGGAGCCATTTGAAAATCTTTTCAAATATGTGATGACTCAAATGTGTTGGGATGTTAAACCATAGGCTATAAAAGGTTCAAGTTTGGTTAAACGAATAACAATACATGTTTTGACCTGCGGGGGCCGTTGTGTTTACTGCAAAGTTTTAAGATGAGCAGCAATTACAAAAAAAAGTCAGGTAGTTAAAAGACACAATGAGTGTGGATGTTTATGAATGTGGATGTTCATTCATTTTCTTTTCGGCTTAGTCCCTTTATTATTCTGGAGTCTCCACAGCGGAATGAACTGCCAACTTATCCAGCATATGTTTTATGATGCGGATGCCCTTCCAGCTACCACCCATCTCTGCGAAACATTCATACACACTCACACACTATGGACAATTTAGCCTACCCAATTCACCTGTACCGCATGTCTTTGGACTGTGGGGGAAACCGGAGCACCAGGAGAAAACCTACGCAAACGCAGGGAGAACATGCAAACTCCACACAGAAATGCCAACTGACCCAGCCGAGGCTCGAACTAGCGACCTTCTTGCTGTGAGGCGACAGCACTACCTACTGCGCCACTGCATCGCCCTGAATGTGGATGTGTACGACTTAATGTTTTTGATTAATGACATTGATTTAATGTGATTGAACACTGGTAAAAAAATAAAAACACTTGTCACTAGTAAAGATCAGTCCACCACATCACTCCATGCTTCAGTTCACAGTCATCTCCACCATTTTATTTCCCTGCTGAAACATCCAGCTTAAACCAGCCTAAGACTGGGTTTGTTTTAGCATTGTCATAGCAGGATAGGGTAGGAGACTACCATCTAAGACCAGCTTGACTAGGTTAAACCAGTCTGGTAAGACCAGCCTGGAAATGTCTGAAACCCCTATAAACCGGGCTGGTTCTAGCTAACAAGACTTGGTTAACCATTTTTTCCCCCAGCAAATTCTTAACTCCAAATTGACCAGTTTGAATCGCTTTATTAAATTGAAGCTGGTAAACATGACAAGTACTAAAAAGTGAGGGTTTTTTTTCTCCGCAGGGGGCGCTATAACTGTGCAGAGATCTCAGCTTGTGCCAGAAAATGTAGACTTGCTGATGTTTTTTTAAAAAATAAAATGATATTGATAGAAAACCATAAAAGACTTCAAGCAAAGAAAAACTATTTATTAATATAAGTAATACTTTTTTATCTGGGTATTCATTCTTTTGTTTAACTTGGAATTTGTTTTAACGTTTCAATTTTGTTTTGTTTTGTTATTTGACCAAGTATGATTTTATTTTACAAGGAAATGTGCACTTGTTCATTTGCAAATCGTCTTAATTTTGTTTGAAAGATCAGGAAAAAAAATCATCTGGAATCGTATCAAATCGTGAGTTAAATAAATCGTTACATCTATAATTCAAAGCCCAAAGTTTGGTCATCCACAGTCAGCAAAATTATATATTTTCTTGAATATATGTGATATGAAAACAGCTTCACCAGGGTTTTGTGTGTGTGTGTGTGTGTGTGTGTGTGTGTGTGTGTGTGTGTGTGTCACCAACTAATTGTGTTATTTAGTCGCAATACTCAGCAAAACAAAGTACTTTTTATTTAATCTGTAAGCTATCTCTGCTTTATTGCATGTACCTGTGCACTGGAAATGTTTCCAGTGTCTAAATGCTTTAAACTCACTGTAAAAATATTTACATAATGACAGGCCATAAAAACATGTGAAACTGATAAACTTTCACTACATCATGATTAAACATGCAACCCAGGAATAACCAGCTCTCTGAATTCTACATTCAGCCCAATTTAAATATAACTTAAGTGTTCAAACAAACGCTTTCTCCTCTATTAATTGTTGAAATCCTTTCTACAGAAACCATCTGGAGGATTTGTTTCAAGAATCAGTTCATGAAAGTGTAAGATTCTCTTTCCAGGAAGAAGTTCCTCAGTTTTGCCATCTGTTTTGAGTTTATTTTGTGGTCAGTGACTCAATCACATTTCTAGGGAACTTTCAGTCACTGCTTGAGAATTGTCACCAGATTAACATGAGTTTTTACATTTTATTTGCAAAATTATCAAAATGTGCAAATCTTTAATCTTATAAATATTAATATTATAAATGATGAAAATGCAGCTTAATGAGGTTTGTCTGTTGTCAAGAATTTACTACAAGTCTGTTTACTTCCCTCAGTAGTGCCTACTCTGCCCTCTAGTGGTTATTTAAACATTACACAGTTTTAAATAAACGCAAACAATCTTTAAAAATGTATAAATGTTTGCTCAAAAACATCATCAATGTTGAAAACTGTTGTGCTTAATGTTTCTCTTCTGAAGGATCATGCAACTGAAGACTGGAATAACGATGGTGGAAATTCACTTTTGGCTCTTAGAAATAAAGAAATCTTTTTCTACAAATCTTTTTAAATAGAAAATGGTTATTTTAAACGATGGTGTTGTTTCCCTTTTATCTTATTTTTATTAGATTTTTGTTTGTTTGTTTTTTTCAGGTGAAGGTGAAGCTGCGCAAGTCATTTCCAGATTTTGATGGTGTCTAAATGCTCTTTATTGACTGGAATCAAGAGTCTTTTTTCTCCAGCAAATTCCATCAGTGATCTAAAACAAACACTCAACCAATCTGCTGTGTGCTGTTTTACTCACACATTCATTCTGCTCTAACAAACTCATTTTTAAGAGGAGAAATTTTATGTAAACCAGCGTGATGGACATGTATGCCAAACAGCAGCAATGAATGTGTGACCATCAGTTTGATGTGCAGTGCATTTGACATTTATACAGTATGTAAATATTTTAGTTAATTTAATTAGTTTTTTTCCGTAAACATTTCAATATTGTCACTTTAATAAGATGCTGTTCAACAAAAACCATTTCCGTTTTTACTTGCTCTTATTTTTACTTCGTTGTATTTGGTTGAAAACAGCAGAAGCATTTCAGTAATATTACACCACATTCATTATTATATTGTAGCAACTCTCTAAAAAGCCCACGTTTCTTACTGTCTGAAACAAGTGCAACTATCAAGAATGACTGCACGCTCCATAATAAAGGTACAAAAGCTGGTACTGGGGTGATATATTTTCAAATCGTACCTTACAGGTGCACATTGGTACCTTAAGGCAGTGTTTCTCAACCATGTTCCTGATGGACCACCAGTCCTG
>CAIGQZ010000217.1:692585-712241 GCA_903798205.1 Danio tinwini | reverse complement strand
CTGCATATTTACATGTCTTCTTAACCAAACACACCTAATTCAGATCATAAGCTCATTAACAGAGAATGAAACCCCTGTAATAGGTGTGAGACAAAGGAGACATTCAAAAACATGCAGTGCTGCTTGTCTTCCAGGAACATGGTTGAGAAACACTGCCTTAAACTTACTAAAGGCAATATGAGGTACACATTTGTACTTGAGTATAAATATGGACCTTAAAGGTACAAATGTGGACCTGATGGGTATAAAAGTGTACCTTTGAAAAGGTAAGGCCCCAGTGACAACTTTTGTACCTTTATTTCTGAGAGTGTGTCTTAAAAGCAAAGTTTATACAAAACACACAAAAAGGCTACGTTTAAATTTAGTTTTCCACACAAGAAACGCAGTCATTTAGAGAATGAGCATCTGTTAAACACTCTGTAATATTGGCCACTATCATATACGATCAAAGAAAATGAGCATATGAGCTATTTTAATATTTTACAGTGAAAAAAAAAAGCTTCAAACTAACACAAACCCGAGGTGTATTTAAGCACCCTTGCATTTGTTTGTTGCATTTTCATGACGGTAATGACTTATTCAGAATGTTTGCAGTATTATTTCAACATCGCTTTGAGAGTGTGTTTGCAGAAGTTAAAAAGCAATGTTGGTTTTGTAATAAAAAGTTGCGGTTCTCCACATTTCCTGAGCATGTTTTCATTTTTGGTGTCAGTGTGCATTTAAAAAAAAAAGTGTTTGCTTATTTATTAAGTTTATTAACAAATTGAGACCAGATTCTTTCCTTAAAAAATGCATTTAACTGGATTTAAATGTCAGGAGTGCCAGAGTTTGGAAGAGACTAACATGGTGTTTGTGGCTCTTAAAAGGTGAAATGAGACCTTAAAGCCACGTCATGTAACGCACAAAATAGACAAAAACCTCTGTACTGTATGAAGCCGCAGTGTTCTTTGTCATTTTTAAGAATAAAGAGAGAAACATTTGTGATTGAGTGATTATTTGATTTTTAAATACAGATCTTAAATACAGAAGGACAACCACCTGTGCAGCAATCCACCAATCAGGCCTGTATGGTAGAGGGGCAAGGCGGAAGTCACTTCCCTGCCTGGAATTTGCCAAAAGGCACCTGAAGGACTCTCAGACGATAGGAAACTAAATTCTCTGTTCTAATGAGACTAAAATTGAACTTTTTGGAGTGAAAGCCAGGCATCGCCCATCACCAGGCTAATAGTATACCTACAGTGAAGCATGGTGGTGGAGGCATCATGCTGTGGGGATGTTTTTCAGCAGCAGGAACTGGAAGACTAGTCAGGATAGAGGGAAATATGAATGCAGCAATGTACAGAAACATCCTAAAGTCACTATGATTTTACACTAATATCTTCCAGCAGGACAATGACCCAAAAGCACACCACCAAAATATCAATGAAGTGGCTTTACAACAACTCAGGGAATATCCTTGAGTGGCCCAGCCAGAGCCCAGACCTAAATCCTATTGAACATTTCTGGACAGATCTGAAAATGGCTGTACATCGTCGCTTCCATCCAACCTGATTGAGCTTGAGAGGTACTGCAAAGAGGAATGGACAAAAATTCCCAAAGACAGGTGTGCCATGCTTGTGGCATCATATTCAAAAAGACTTGAGGCTGTAATTGCTGCCAAAGGTGCATCAACAAAATATTGAGCAAAGGCTGTGAATACTTATGTACAGAGAGATTTTTGTGAGATTTTTCAGGTTTTTTATTTTTAATAAATTTGCAACAATTTCAAAAACTCTCTTCACATTGTCATAATGAGATATTGTGTGTAGGATGTTGAGGAAATAAACTAATTTAATCCATTTTGGAATAAGGCTGTAACAAAAAAATGTGGAAAAAGTGAAGCGCTATGAACACTTTCCGGATGCACTGTATGGTGTAAGAAATAGAAGTTTTATAAAAATTTATGTTTTAGTAAGTAATTTTTTTAATAAAAACCCAGAATAAAACATGTAGCTCAAATTACCAAAAATACAAAACTTGATCAAAACCAACCCAGCTTCTTAAGCCCGAAAATTCGAAATAAACAAACTTGCTTTGATTTAAACCCCAACTGGCTTTCTTCAAAAATCCTCAGAAACTGAAATAAATCAATAAATAATATTTAAAAAGCAAAGCTCAAACATTTTTTTATTGTAAGCACAAGATTACATACAATAGTGAACTAAACTTGGCAGGTCAAAACCTTTTCTTCACCTGGTTTACTTTTGCACAAAGTATATTTCCACAATAAAAAATAAAACAACCTATACGTTAAATATGTACAGCATTGATAAATTAATATTTAAGAGTCTTCTCTCAAATTACCAGTGCATACAAAGCAAAAAAAAAAAAAAACTGTCTAAGGGGGAGATTTCAGATACGTTCATTCATCCAACACACTGAAGTTTGTAAAATACAAAACATAGTAAAATAAGCTCTTAAGTCAGTAGTTTCGTTTTGACAGAGTTCCATAAATACAAAGCAAATTTACTGAAATGTTTTTGGATTTCACAGTCTTTCATAAAGGCCACTTATGAGTTAAACAAACGATGATGATGATGATGATGAAAATAAAACAAAACACTGTTTAAGCCAAATAAACAGCATTCAAATTAAAAACTGAACTTCAGAAATCAGACTCAGTGGATTGAGACTGAACAACAAACTTTGGCAAAGCATGAAAAAGTCTATCCAAGAACAACCAAAAAATATATATAAATATGACAGCAGATCATAAATGAATCGCAAAAACGACCCTCCCAAATATTTACAGTACATAGCAGTGTAAAAAAAGGTGCAGAGTCAGCATTTATAGGTAAGAAAGCACAGAAATAGAGGATGAGACGCCACATTCAGTCAGACCCGCTGATTCCAGATGATGAAACGAACACTGATGTCAGACTTCCCCAGAAAAACCACCTGCTTCATTCCTGAGATAAAAAAATCAATCCAGTCCAGCGTTTATGGCTTCCAATGAGATTTCGCCCCTTTTTCCAGGTCCATGTTCGGGCTGAAGTGTTTCTACTGTCTCTTTAAAGACGAGGCTTTCTTCTTCCGTGCCGCCAGCATCTCGTAGAATGGGTCTCTGCTAATGGCAGATCTGGACATCAGGAGAAAGTTATGAGAAAATTAGTTTATTGAAAAATAATAATAATAATCTGAGCAAACGAAAACTGAAGACATTTCAGTTGTACACTGTAAAAAATATCTGTAAAATAAGTTTTTCATATTTTGTGATTTATTTATTTATTATTTATGCTTTTGTTTCAGAATATGAGACCTTAATCTTTCATCTGACAACTTTCAACCTTAAAAAGTTGGAAAAGGTGACTTTTATAAACATTTTGTAATAGTTTAAAGCAGGGGTCTCAAATTGCCAGCCTTCTCCTCCCTCCGCCCCACAATTGACATCCAAAATATCCGATTGTTTAGTGTGACGTCATGTGAAGGGGCTTCCGGGTCCAAGCGCTCTATGAAACTGAATGTGGCGACTCATCAAATGCTAATAATAAACGTTTACAAAGCGCTGTAATACTTTGGAAAATCACGATGGCAATATATATGTCCATGCCTAATATCTGATGGCCAGAAAGTGATTCATTTTTTATAATTTGTTACAATTTTGGTATTTGAGATGCAGCAAGCCCAGTGATTGTTGTGTACACTATGACTTTATATAAAATTCACTTTGATGTGTGATATGAATAAAAAATGTGATCATAAATGAATATTTAGTCAATTCAAATGAGTGGCGGCTTGGACCCGGACACAGTATTACATACGTCAGCAACATGTCACCACTTAAGCGGATAACAAGATTTGGCCCAACAAAACATATTTTTGAGTCACTATCATTGTGCTATAGCATATAGCCACTTGTGGTTTTGACCTCCACCTACTGGACATTTAGGCCCAATCCCAATTCTACCCCTTAGCCCTTCCCCTTACCCCTCATTTTGATTGTTCCCGTGAAGGAGTAGTGATGTCCCAATTCTCTTCAGCTTGAAGGCGTAGGGCTAAGGTAAAGGGGTAGATACCCCTTCGAACAAAGATTTTTCAGGACCACACTCAAAACCAAGGGGTAAGAAATTTTCCCAGAATAGACCAGCCACAACAGCAGTTTCGCTGCACCCGGAAGTAAGGAGATCCACAAATTACTATTTTTTGTCATTATTACGAATTTTTACAAACACATATTTTTATATTCATAACATTCGTGTTTTACCGTCATCCTTTAAAAAAAAACTGCAAAAATAAAAACAGCTAAATTTTACGATCTATAATCCATAATAAAAACTCCGGTATAGTAGTCCCACAACATTCTGTCACTCGATGACACTCCTGTCAGAAAAGTCTAGTGGCTGAGAATGAGCTTTTTATAGTGTCTGCTATAATGTTCATGTTGTTTTTGGTGTGTTTGCATAGATGAATACGGCCACGGTGTGAATGCGCAGCACAGTTACCATCTTATTGCCACATTAGATTGTTATGATAACATAATATATGCCTTCAGTGATTTCCTGAAGATAAATACCAAAAAATAAAGCAACTGGAATAACTACAGCAGTCGCGGTCGTCTGATCTCATATGAAGCAAGAGATCATGATGATGTATGATGACGTGTGCAGGTGCTGTAGTGCTGTCCCAATTTTTAGGGGTAAAATTTGAAGCCCTTCCCCTTCACACTCATTTTTAAGAACCAAAGGGGAAGGGGTAGGGGTACAAAAATAAAATTGGGATTGAATGTCCGTAAGTATATGTCTGTAAGTGCACTTATTTTACTTAAGTGCACTTACAGAGCCGTTTGATTATAATCAGTTTTATAGCGCCTGTGTTTTGTTGTGCAAACACCTCTTCATGGCTTACATGTTATACTGGTGGTGTAATTATGATAAATTTGCCAATATTCGATTCAAATGCTCTCATTTAGTAGATTTTCCTCATATGCATATTAAGATTTGTATAAGAAAGTGCTTTAGTAAAGTTTTACTGCTGGCTAAATTGAACATGTATGATATAGTATAATAAGTAAATGTGAAAATGTACATACTTTCCCCCTCTTTGTAGTTTTACACAAAAAAAAAAGATATTGAGAAGAACAATTTTAAAGTCAACAAAGTTACCCCAACTCTTTTCTGCTGTCTTACACTATCTGTTAAACTTTTGGTTAAGCAACAATTGATTAGGACATAATTATGATTATTATGCCTGTTATTAAATTGTAGTATTTCAATTATAAGCAATTTAAACTACACCTTTAATATGTTCAACAAGAAACAAAATGAAGAAGCTTTGATACTCTGGGGAAGAATGTCTGAGTGCATCAATTACATCAGGTTTCCACTTTTTTCTTGTGCTTGAATGTTAAAAACGGCCCTCCTATGAATTGTCAGTTACTGATAGGGCCCCCCTCCAAATTGAGTTTGAGACCCCTGGTTTAAAGTGATATATTGTCTGGGTTGGTGTTGTATTGTATGCTGCAAAAACTTCATTTATTTATATATTATTTCTAATACTTTATATTATTTCAAACTACTAAAACCAATAAAAGTCATTTTGTTAAACTGTAGAGTTAAATGTTCAACATCAAAAGTCGACAGAGCAGAGATCAACATCCCATAATGAAATTCACAATCAGAGATCTTTTTTTTTACAGTGTAGCATTTAGCAATATTTTGAAAGTGTTTTTTTTTTTGTTTATTGTGATGTTTTAAAACTTTTAGTAATTATATATTACATTAATGTATTTCTAATAGTTTCTGAGCAATATTTCAGATTTTATTCCAATCATAAAACCAAATATGAGATTAAAAGAAACTTCATCAATATTCTGAATAGGTCATCCAGTCAAATTAGAATGAAAACAAAAAAACTTGAAAAAAACATTTATTATTATTGATAATCATTTTTTTATTATACTTCTGACTCAAGGTTTTATTGTGTTTCTTTTATTTAAGTTTTAGTAATTATAATAGACTTATTTGTAATAAGCACGGTGGCTCAGTGGTTAGCACTGTATATAAAAAATGCCTGATCAGCTAGCTCAATGTGTTAAGCATTGCATTACCAATACTGAGATTGTAGTTTTGTAACCAACATTGGGCTTCATTCACTGCATTTCATTGCCTTGTACATGTGTAATGACAATAAAGTTGAATCTAATCTTATCTAATAGTTTCTAAGTCAATATTTCAGGTTTAGTTTTTAAATCTTAAAACCCAAATATTGATTTTTTAAAAACATTTTTGTATTTATCAACATTCTGAATAATTATTATATTATTATTATATTAATATTCTGAATTGATGGTTTTATTTTGTAGTTATTGTAATAATATTTTAATACTTTTGACTCCTTTTATTGTGATAAATGTTTAATTTGTTTATATTTATCAACATTCTGAATGTTTTATCCAGTAAAATGATAATAAAACAAAAACTGAAAATATTAATTTTAGTATTTATTAATATTGTGATTTTATACTTCTGACACCTTCTGTTTTTATAGTTTTTTTTCACTTTAAGTGTTAGTAATTATAGCTGCTAATTTAACACAGGGTTTTTTTCTAATCTTAAAATCTAAATATTAGAATAAACTAAACTCTGAAAATATTTCATTTAATTTAGAATATAAATAAATACAAATAAAATGTTTGTTTGTTTTTAACCCAGTAACATTAGAATACATTTTTTATAATAATCATTTTAGCATTTATCAATATTGCAAAATTGTGTTTTTGTGTTCATTTATTAATCTGATTTTTAAGTACAATTTAGCACATCAGTCTATATAATTTCTTTCAATTCTTCATTCTGAATTAATTCTAATGTCTAATTTTACTTAATAATACAGAATAAAAAAAACTATTTCATATCTCAGCTAAATGTTTAATGACAAAAATGATTACAATTTTTTTGTTGTTAATTGAAGAAGAATCATTTTGATGCAGCTGAAGCTGTATTTGGTTTTAAGTTGTCTACTCAGTGTAATAATGCTGAATGATTTCATGAACTGACTTGATGCTCTTGATCCAGTCTTCTTTCTCCTCTGTTGTCGGTGCTGAGATGCGGTAGAATGTGTGATTTCCCTCCACCACTCGACCGTCAGCTTCAGTTTTACACGCTTTAATCACCTGATCCTTGTTGTCTGGGATGAACAGCTCAAAGCAGTTCTGTGAAAACACACACACACTTAATCCACATTCCTGACAAGAGTTCCATAAAACCAGTCGTTGTGTTGCTTTGGAGTTTAATATTAATTGATGATTTTCTTTTCTTTAAGGATAACTCCGCCTTGCACCTGCCGCTAATTTGGACTGTCGGCTTTATAAGCGGAAGCTGAGTGTGCATGTTGGTGGCTTTCTGTTTTCCAGCGCGTCTGACTGATCCTCCCGATTTTTTTGCTCTATTGAGAGTATGACCCGTACTTGTTGAGAATCTCTTTGTATTTTGTCTTGATAAAGGTCCAAGAATTCTGTGCACGTCTTGTGCAGCCATGCGGGTGTTGTTGTTGTTGTTTTTTCAATTCTTTGTTGATCTATGCTTGATCTATGTTTTATCTATGTTTTTTGTATGTCTAAGTAGTTATGATTGAGTATTTATCTATATTTTTGTTGCCACTTTATTTTAATAAGGACACTTATTTTTTTGGTCTCTAAATAAATAGAGACTTGTACTCTTCTGAGTTGCGTGTCCTTTTATGTTGCTAACCCCTCCCTAGCCGAGCCTTAAAAAAATTGGGGTTCATAACACAGCAAACTGTCATCTTTGTGCTTTGAGTGGTGAAAATCAGAACAAATTTGAAAAATAAGCACAAAAATCCAAGTGGTTAAAAATACATTTTAAAATGATCTAGTAGACTGACTTCATTAAAAACCAAACATACTGATGACACTAATAATACTTTTACAAATATAAATATATTTATATAGATATAGTATAATTATTTGTAATAGTGCTAGTGAAAGATTTAACGCAATAAATCTTTTATAATATAAACTCTGACATAATATGTGTGTGTATTATATTATGTAAACGTGATAAACACACATACAAAAAATTAAACTATACAAAACTTTTTGTTGTATACATATTTAAATGTATATATAATTTGTATCATATGCATATATTTTATATATCTAAATGTAAATATAATTTTTTATATATGCATACATTTGTAAATTAACATAATTAATATACACATTACACACACACATATGTTAAAAATCTTTATTTTAGATGCTTTTAAGTGCCATTAATTTTTGCCCAGTGCTAAATTTTATGTGTGTTTGTGTTATAAAATGTTAAAAACTGTATAAAGTAAAATAAACTAGTACTGAAATATTACATTAAATTACATTAAATAAAAAAACACGATAATCAGACGGCCTAAGGTGAATACAACAAGGTATAAACATTTATTAATTAAAAATAAATTAATAAAAATAATACATATTTAAATGGGGGAGAAGACGAAAAACATAAAATAATAAAATAAAAGTTTATTCAAATTAAACAATAAATGCACTCAAATAAAATAGCACATGATAATTAAATTTGTAGAAAAACAAAAAATTATTTAAAACACAAACTACTTTTCCTAAAAATATATAAAAGTATAAAATCTTAATTTTAAAAAGTCTAAAAATAAAATTGCTCACATAAATGGTATGATAATCATAATAATAATAATAATAATAATAATAATAATAATAATAAATAATAATAATAGGTTTTATAATTAAATAATAATAATAATAATTATTATTATTATTATTATTATTATTATTATTATTATTATTATTATTAAAAACACACAGCATGCACTTGTAAGCAGATGAGAAAGCTTACCGGCTTCTTGGAGTCCTCTACTTCCCTAATACTAAGGTTTTCCAGAGGAATGATTCCTCTCGGCTCTTTATCCTGAACAAAACAACAGAAGAAGTGGAAACCTGTGAGATAACAGTAAACCACAAGGCAGGAGCAGAATTCAGCAGTGATACTCACAGTGGTGTATTCAAAGTAATACAGACAGTTGTCGGTCAGGATGAACCACCTTCTCTTCCAGGTCTTCACTCGTCCACCTGCAGATCACAAAACAAGAGATAAACACGCTGGACCACCAGCACTGAGGCGACGCTTATACTAAGTGTGTTTCCATTTTAAAACGCAACCGCTTTTCTTGTTGTTACACCTGTCATCCTCAATAATCCAGAGTTTTTGGTGAACGTAAGATTTTCAGTCTCTGATTGGATCATTGTGTTTTCTGTGACCATTACATCCATGTATAAATCTTATTATGTTATGGATCATGAAGAAATTTTAACTTGCAGTATATTTAAAGAAAGCACAAATGGTTTACCTGACTATCCCTATTATTAAAGGTTTGGAAGAAAGTAAATTACAAAACCATAATTAGACTAGTAAAGACTAGTAAACAGAATATTATGGGAGCAAACTCTGTGACTTTTAAATGAACTATCGAATCTTTAGACACCCAACTCAACACATTTATCTTTAAAAGACATATGAAGATGAATACAAAAATGCTAATTCACTCTCTTCCAGCCGGTAGCGCCTATAGAACAGCATGAATAACAGTCAGGGTTCATACAGTCATGGAAAACCTGGAAAAGTCATGGAATTTTGGCATGGCATTTTCCAGGCCTGGAAAAGTTTTGGAAAAACTGAAAAACCCACAAAGTTTTGAAAAAGTCATGGAAAACAGATACCTGTATACTTGAATATAGGTTATTTACTTCTTTTCTGTCCTTGGCCAATCCCATACTCTCACATTATTAGTGTGGTGTAAGTATTATCTAAATCAATTTTACATAGATATAATATCAATTGAAACTAAATAGATCTATGCGTGTTTTACGATATGCTATAATACATTTAAACATGCATTGTTTTGCTTTTTTACCACGCATATGTAGACATTGCATGAAACATTAGATCATGAAAATTGACTTGAAAGTCTTGGAAAAATCATGGAAAAGTCATGGAATTTTGGCAGTAAAAATGTGTATGAACCCTGAACAGTGTTTTCTTGGCTACCGATGTAAGCAAAGCAGTGTGATGTCATATCGTGTAGTACTTTCTTGCTTTCATGAATTACACAGAAGTTCAGGCAAACTTTAGCATAAAACTATATACTGTATCATCAAAAACTGAATAGATGTAAAATAGCATTTAAGATTTTGAATACTTTTTAAGGGCCTTACATTTCTCCAAATTGATTTATCAACTTAATACTTTTTAAAGACACCTGCACAGACAAGTTCTATGTTTCTTTGATGCAAAACTCAGAAAGTTCATTGAAACTGAGACTAGGAATGTGATATGAACTTTAGAAAAGTCAGGTATTTATTCTGATAACAATGTAAATGACAATAATTCATATGCAGGAGACAAAAAAGTCCTGTGTCTTTAGAGATAAGTATTATTTTTTTCTTTTAAAGGTTCAAGACACCCTCAAGTACTGAAATTTTAACAGATTTGTGTGTGTTGAGCATCATTTAAGACAGCGTTAGCATCTGTCACATTTAATTGTGGGGAAAACTGGATCATTTTCAGCTTTTGTCAGCTAATTTCAGCTTTCAGATTTAAAATAATTATGCATGAATCTGCTAGTGGAGTGATGTTTTTCATTATTATTCATAGCAGAGTTTTCTTATCCTATGAGAAAACCCTGCTTCGTATTGTTCATTTTATGAGAGCACGTGCTTTCTGAAGGCAAGGCAGACCTGCCCAGCTGTAAGACCCAATGACTGGGTGAGACTGCGTCCGCTGCGTACGACACACAGTATTTAGCCATTCATGAAGGGTCCTATGTGTTTGTTTCCATGACCCACAGGGTTTGTTGCATGTTTTTCACCACTATGCTGTCAGGGCAGATACAGCAAAGCTGTTTGTGTGCAGCAAGCATTTTTGTCTGGAGAGCTGTATGAGAATTGAAGAATGGCAGACTTTGTCTTTTAGTTGAGTTCATTACCATCAGTTTACCATTCAGACACATCGCCTATTTACCTTATTTTTTGCGTACTAGCGGGCGCAGCCATTTGAATCTTTTTGGCTCGAGACTTCCGGTCTCATTCACTTGCATTCATTTTTAGACGTTAAAAACAGCTTGTTTTGCTGCTTGATGTGGCAAACTGAAATTTTCTTATTATATTATTCTACTTCGTCTGTATAATCATGCAAACACTTGTTTGTAGAGTAAGTAGCTTGACCGTTTTTTGCCGTTTATTATTCCTAGTCATTTCTCCCATAGGTGACTGAATCGGAAGTTCTAAAACAATCGCCAAAATGAGCGCACTTCCGCACTGAAGAATAAGGTCAATATCCGTGTTGCTGTGTTCCCCTATTTTTAAAATCCTCCAGATTACCGGCAGAGCTAATGGCTGAAATAGACCTGCTGCACTGCTATCCACTGTGTCTGCATTCAGACACATTCAGATGCCTGCATGCATCTCCTCATGGTTTGTGTCTCATTTTGTGAGCCAACTGACAACAGTTGTTTGCTCCCCTCTTTCTTCCCTGCTCTGCTAGCCTTGCCCACTCCTCCCTCTGCTCACATGATGCATTTTTAAAAAAAAATTCTGAGGTAGACTTTAACCAAAAGAGAGGGGTTTTGTGGCCCTTTAACGTTTTGCTTTGTGTAAATGTAATGTTTTATTCATACTGGATGCTAGAGGGCGCTCTTGTGCATATAAACTCCACATATGCATTACAGAAGTGAAGACATCAACTATTTATGTAGCTGAGGAAAAGAAGATAGAAACAAATACAGTGCAACCGAAAAGTATGAAAAACAGACGATTGTGACAATATAGGATTTATATGTGATGTTGAAGCCATCCTGTGTATTTTTATAAGAGAAATATAAATTTAGAATGCATTGCTAATTGACCTAGCCTTTATCACTTAATCACATAGCATTTCTTTTTTTTATTTAAGTGGTTTTACTGTGAGCTTACACAAAAAAGTCACAGTTTCGAATGATGTCTTGCTCTTATCTGTATGACCAAAAAATGATTATTTTAGGTTGTTGCATTTGAGCATCTTACATGCACACAGTATCATAGCATTGCTAACTTTACATCGTAGCCTGCAGTCAAACGCATTACATTGAAATATTTTATTGTTCAGTTATACAGTCTGTGCTACTTTCAACGCAATTTAATAGTTATTTTTATATAATGGATGCCATTATAATTTGTGTTTTATTGAGAACATATATTTTCAGCAGTGTAACGTTAGTGTGGATGGAGATCTTTTCTGAAGCATAACGGCAGAATGAATGACTCTCTTTTTTTTTTTTTGTAACACAGTGTATTAAATTGAAAACACACTAGTGTAAACATTTAGCCTGAGACACATACATATACACAGACAACATGAGCGGCCTCATCAGAAATAAACCCAAAACCACCCATCAGGCAGAAGCTGAAGCGGTTAGTGAGCACATTAGTGACAGAGTAATGGAGGAATGAATGAAGGATCTCTTCTCTAAAGCCACAGCTGTTGTGATCCTCAACTGACTGACTACAGCAGATGGATTAAATTAAATAAATAGTTTTAAATAATAACCTCCAATTCTATAACTATTACAAAAAAAATCTACAAAAATAACAAATAAAAATGGCTACTACTATTAATAAAAATTATCATTTATGATATTGTTATAATCAATAATAATACAACATAAAAAGTAGGAATAAAGTGCAGCATGTTAATTATATATATATATATATAAATCTATACATATATATATAGAAATATATATATATATATATATATAAAACAACAAGCATGTTTTTCAACCAGCACAAATAAATAATATTAAAATGTTAAAAGATTAAAACTAATTAAATTACATCTTATATCTATTACACTCCTTATCCACCCTGACTCCCTCCAATTTTATACACACATCCATCAATTCACATGCCTGATGAGCTGCAGAATTATCAGATTATATATCAGCTGTATCTCCAATAAAATCTCCTACAATTCCTGTTGTATGCCAATACTGTTAAATGTGTGTGCGTTGGTGTGTGAGCAGCGTCTCATTGAGAACAGAGAGCAGGCAGTTCCTCAGTCGACCACAACACTGCAGCAGAGACCAGCAGAAGAAGCTCATCGCAAACACAACACATCAGTTAAAAACACACACACACGCACACACACGCACACACACACGCACACACGCACACGCACACACACGCACACACACGCACACACACGCACACACACGCACACACACGCACACACAGACACACACACAGACACAGACACTCATTCTGATGAAATAAAACATCTGTTAAATAAAAAAAACGACAAACAAATGGAGAAAATGGAAGCGCAAAGCACCACGAAGCGCAGCTTAAAGGGATAGTTCACCCAAAAATGAAAATTCTGCCATTCTTTAATCACCCACCACCTATTTTTGAGTTTCTTTATTCTGTTGAACACAAAAGAAGATATTTTGAAGCATGTTGAAAATTGGCAGCCATTGACTTTCAGGGTATTTTTTTATTATTATGGAAGTTAATAGCTACCAGCTTTCAAACATTCTTCAAAATATCTTCTTTTGAATTAAGCAGAAGAAAGAAACTGGCACTCAAGGGTGAGGGAATTTTCATTTTTGTGGCGGAACTATACAATTAATGGCCTAGCTAAAGAAAACCAGTGTACATACCTCCTGAAGAAAGACAACATCAAACCAAAAATAATAAAAAAACAAATGTGGAAAGGAAGAAAACAATCAAATTAACCACAAAACTTTGACAAATCTCATAACAAAAGGTTGTCAAAAAACACTTGTGTTTGTCAGCTTGATTCAAAATACAGACTGTGCTGAAACAGGGGAAGCGTGAAGATAAATAAGGAGCTTGAATCAGCTATTTTACATTAGCTTTGGGATTTAAAGCATGCTTCTAGGCCAGTGGTTCTCAAACTGTGGTACATGTGCCGCTAGTGGTACGCGGGCTTCCTTCTAGTGGTACGCGGAGGAATCAAATATGTCATATGTACATGCTACATATATTTCAAAATGCATCAAAAATGATTTATATATGGATGTCATATAGTCTATATTTCTGAGGTCCAGGCAACATTTCCAGGTGTTGATGAATTGGCTACATGTTAATACTTTACATTTAAATAAAGGAGTTTTTCTTTTTACTTTTTAAAAACAGTAACCTACTATTTTTAACTTCTAAAAGCACATTTTAATTTAAATGTTGACGTTTTTATTCTTATTTTTTATTATTTAATTTTTTTACATATAAGCACAGTACATTGTTAATGTTTAGACTATAATGTTTAAAGTGGCTGACAATACTTTTCTTAATAATAGGAATTAATCTGCCACGTTTTTGAACTGTGCAATGCTGTAGCTGCTTTACTGGGCCTACTACGCTACTGTATTTCAATACTGCTTATTATGGTGGTACTTGGAGAGACCTTTTTTTATGAGGTGGTACTTGATGAAAAAAGTTTGAGAAGCACTGTCCTAGGCTATTAAGATACACAACAGAAGACCTTT
The DNA here is from genome assembly GCA_903798205.1 of Danio tinwini. Taxonomy (NCBI): domain Eukaryota; kingdom Metazoa; phylum Chordata; class Actinopteri; order Cypriniformes; family Danionidae; genus Danio; species Danio tinwini. The sequence goes on along the minus strand of CAIGQZ010000217.1, from coordinate 697,670 downwards.
AATTCACAGCTCACAGAATTATATAGTACACTCAAATAAAAAGATTTTTGCTGTGTGTTAAAACTACTTAAAATGAGCTGAATCAACACAAATTTTAGTTGTTGTTTTTAGTTTATTTTTTTTGGGGGGGGGGGGGGGGGGGTGTAATTGTTTTATGTTCAATCCACTTAAATAAGTAAAAACAATTAAGTTAACGTAATCCATTTGTGTTGGGACAACAGGGAAAGATTGTGTGGAAGCCAGCATTTTTACAGCGTAAGATAATTCATATTTAGGACTATGGATCTGTATTTTGTTGATGTCGTGAATGGAGAAAAGCTCTTTTACCCAGTTTGAGCAGCCAACCCTCACGGTCCGGGTTGAAGAAGGTGTGTGTGAGGTCGTTTCCGTCATCTTCAGGGATCTTGAAGGGCTCATTCTTAATGCTCTCATACAGGTTCTGCAGGAGTGTAACAACAGTCGGTCAAATAGATTACAAATAAAAATAAAATAATAAGTGTCTAACAGCAGTACAGAAGCTAATGTATAATAATAATACAACCTACCATAATATAATGACTGTTGTTTATTAAAAAAGGTAATGCTTTACAATAAGGTTATATTAGTTAATGTTAGTTAATGCATTTACTAACATAAACAATGAACAATACATTCATTCAGTTTTCTTCAGCTTTAGTCCCTTTATTCATCAGGGGTTGCCACAGCAGACTGAACCGCCAACTTATCCAGCATATGTTTTACACAGCGGATGCCCTTCCAGCTGCAACCCAGTACTGGGAAACACCCATTCACACACATACACTACGGCCAATTTAGTTTATTCAGCTCACAAATACTGCATGTGTTTGGACTGTGGGGGAAACGGGAGCACCTGGAGGAAACCCACGCAAACAAGGGAAGAACATGCAAACTCCACATAAAAATGCCAACTGACCCAGGCGGGACTCGAACCAGTGACCTTCTTGCTGTGAGGCGACAGTGCTAAGCACCGTGATGTAAAGTGTCTCCATTAAAAAAACTAATTAAAGGTGAGGATGAATTCAAAGATAAAGTTAGAACAGAAGACTGACTCTGAGCAGGTCTTCAGGCAGGTCTCCTCCATCATTGATGCCTCTGTTCATGCATATGAATCTCTCTGCAGACGGCTTGTCCTTCACATTGGGGTTGTGCAGACTTGTGTTCAACATGATGATCGCGAATGAGAGAACATAACATGTATCTGCAAAAAAAAAAAAAGAGAGAGATTTTTTTTTTCTTTAACAACCCATGACAAAACTCCCAGCTGCTGATCTGTGAATAGTTTTATGGAGATAAGTATACTTCACTTGTGTTCCAGTTAGGCATGGGCCGGTATAAGATTCTGACGGTATGATAACCTTAAATAAAAATATCATAGTTTCACGGTATCACGGTATTGTGATTACTGCTCTAAACTATATTCTTTTTAAATGTCTGTGTAAAAAACTATACGTTTTTTCCCCTTTGAACATAATATACTTTATTTTGAGAAACTTTTATAATATTTTGGAGCAGTAAACGTGCCAGGCTAAATAATGAAAATGAATCATTGACGTCTGCTGTCTTCATTAGTTTTAAAAACACAGATTTATTTACGATTTAAAATGGCATCTAATGGCAATGATATCTTTTCTGCTGGAGATGCTGTTGTTAAAAAAATGTAAATAAAAAAAAACGTACACATACCTTGGGAATGGTATTAGAGAAAATTTTGGCGGTATGAAAACCTTCACATTTTCAAACTGCGGTATACTTTAAAAACAATTATCGTCCCATGCCTAGTTCCAGTATCTGCATAAAACATCATTATTTTGCAGTACAGACTGTACAACTGACTATTGTTTACACCGTACACCCTGGACTTTTGGTTTTGTTTCAAACACCAAAGACTCTTTAATATGTATTGTGTTTTATTAGACTGCTCAGAGCAGCATTATAGCTGAACTATAAGATGTATTTAGTTTAATGCAACAGTGCTGCTTATTCTCCACCTGATCACGAGTTAAAGAACCGGAAGCAGTGGATTGTGTCTTTGTATGTAGACTGTGGAGTTAAATTTAAGACTTTTTATGACCTTTTTAATACCACACATGATGAAATTTAAGAAGAATTTTATCATACAGAATTTGCAAACGTTATTTACGTAAACAAAATCCCCATGAGCGTGTATTTTATTAGGTTCTGCCAAAGACTAGGGGTGTTACTGATCACGGTTGATCCGTGATTCGTATGGATTACAACCCACAGTTTGGAATGCACATGACCAACCGAATAATAACCTTTTTAAACTTGTAGGTTAATCCAACATTTATAACAATTGCAGAGAGATCGCCTCCCACGTCATTCAAATCACGTGTATGAAAGCATTTTGGCTTCCCTGTAAAATATAATGATGATTGAACACGTTGAGGTGGGATGTACCTAAATGCTTTCTTAGGCTATTAATTAAAGATGTTTTCTGTCACTGTTTGTTTAGCTTGCATTAATGCTTTCAGTGTAAAGCTGCACAATTAAACATTAAAAGATTGTGATCTCAATTCAAACCTGCGCAACATGATTAATAAACGATAATCATTTGCATATGTTGATTAATCCTTCGAAGTGCTGCATTCAAATCTGTGTTTGATTGAGAGAGAGATTCAGTTTTTACATTTTTTCAGTTAGTTACCAACAATAAAATAATACAGAAGTACTTGGAGAACAGTTTATGGTTCAGATATGAACACTAATGTTTATGGTAAAGATTAAAATCACTGTTTAATGAAACCTGACTCTGGTGAATGTTGTAGCAATTACATTGTGCAATCTATGGGTGGCGACAGACAACCATCAAAAATATGTTACTGAATAGGTTTTCCCAAAATGATCCACCTATAATGAAACATGAAGTTTTATGTGTAAATTGTTGAATAATTAATTGAAAATAAATATGATATGTTGTAAAAGATGTTGAATTTCTATATTTAGCATTATCAGCAACAGTAGCAAAGATCATTTTTCATTTTGAATATTTTACTTTTTAGCTTGTTCTTTCTTGATTTTTATTTTTATTAAAGTTACAGGTTCTAAGTTCTGTTTGTTAATACCAATGGTTTTTGCAGTAATATTTTTTTATAAATAGAAAGCAAATGACATTTGTCTCCTCCCTTTTTTGTGAAAAATGGTCCGATCCGTGACAGAAAAACCATAGTGTGATGCAAACCGTGAGATTTGTGATACATTAGGCCACTACCAAAGACTAAAAATGGACTTTGGTTCCATCTATGTTGTTCTGTGTGCTGATCATAGACTGGTGATGAGAGACGAAAATATTTAAGCAGATTTCAAAATGAAAACTAAATCTTTTTTTGGTTCAATTGCATTTTAATACCTCTGAAACACAGATTTATGACATTTTAAGACAAATCTTTATACTAAGAGATTTAACACATTTAAGGGTTCACAGACACCCTGATAATAAAAGCTCTGCTGTTTCCGTGCCACATAATGCTCATCTCTCATCCGCTATTGGTTCAGTGTTTTCATTTTGCTTCTATGGCTTTTTAGCCTTAAGGCTGATTCATACTTCTGTGTTGAGTGATCGCTGTGACCCATGGCACCTGCCTTGCACGTAGACATGGCTGCGCCAGACCATATGCATGCATTCGACGCAGATGTATAAATCAGCCTTAAGGGCACATTCATACCAAATGCACCTTTGCTTCTAAATACGCGAGATGCAATGCATGTGAATGGTTTAGAGCCCCACCTCTGAGCTCTTCTGATTTGTCCACTGCTGTGAAACTTGTTTTTAAAAAGTTTTTAAAAATGTAAAGTTTTTTTTAATACTTGAAACGATGTCTAAAAAACCTGACGCTCACATGTGCAGCTCTTCAAAAGACACGAGAAATGAGTGTAACGGTCACACATCTGTCAAGCCTGTATTTACATTAAAAAAAAACAATAGAAAAGTAGCGCATTGGAGAGGAAAATTGCATTCTGTGTGTACGGACCCTTACTCTGCTTCATACTACCATGATATGGTTATATACTACTAGGTTATATTAGTTAACACATTTGCTATCATGAACAATACATTTATTACAGTATTTGTTCATGTTAGTTAATGTTAGGTAATAAAAATAAGGTTGTTTAATGCTAGTTTATGTTAACTCACTGTACATTACCTAATTTTAACAACCATGAATGTGAATAATGCATTAGTAACTATAATAGCCATAACTAATAAATGCTGTACAAGTATTGTTAATAATAAGTTAATGTAAGTAAATATATTAACTAATGAAACCTAAATATATGTGTGTGTGTGTGTGTGTGTGTGTGTGTGTGTGTGTGTGTGTGTGTGACCATATTTAGAAGTGTAGCTCATCAATGAACATGACTTCTGCAGGAATCCTGTCAGATTTAATGAAGACAACAACTCCCATGATTCCATAATCTGTCACAGCATCATCAAAATACACCTTTGTTTGTTGTGAATATGCGCTATCTAGTGGCGAAAATGACATACAGAGCAGTTATTGGATGTCCAAATAAATGACTTCAAACTAAAATAAAGCAATGCAATTGTTTTTCTAGTACAACCATCTAAGAAACAGCTTTCATAAAGTGCTTAAGCCAATGTTGCTGGAATTTCTAATCCTCTCACAGCTTTAAAAAAGTTAATGAATACATTCAGCACACCCACAACACCTCTCAAATTTATATTTGAAATATGAAATGGTGACAGACTCGATTACTGCTAGATTTTCTTAGCAACCAAGGGTAATATTGATGTCCAGCAGTGAATTGTCTGTTAATGTAATGCAAAAGTGGCTGTGACAGGCCGTGTGGAGCCACTTCACAGAGAAACATGTGGGCGACATGGAAGAGTTTTACATCAGAGCTGCTCTTTACGGGCATATGAGCCTGGCTAAAAGCATGAGATATTTATGAAGAGAGACTAAGACACGTATAAGAGGATGTGGGTGCAGGGAAACTGCAGAGGGACTGGGTCTCTGGGGTAAACAGCAGCTATGGATTGACAAATAGAGTAATTTTCTGCACTTTGGAAAAAAAGTATATATA
>CAIGQZ010000217.1:656401-670835 GCA_903798205.1 Danio tinwini | reverse complement strand
TGTGTGTGTGTGTGTGTGTGTGTGTGTGTGTGTGTGAATTGGTAATATGAGTGTTATTGATCCGTCCCTGTGCTGCTTCAAGAAGATGGATTTCTGAGTGTTATAATGACACACACACACACACACTGACTGAACACACACACACACACACCACACATACACACAATGCACATGCACATGCACAAACACACACTTTCTTTCTCTATCTCTCTCTCTCTCTCACACACACACACCTTTGCCCTTTCAATGCATTATCATCACAACTCTTTCAAGATAAAGCACCAAGAAAGGTCAAGTAAGTGATCTTTAACACCTGACCACCCTCTGCTATGTTTTCGGAAAGTGTTCATGACCTCAAAACCTCACTAGAGGACTGCAGTCCAGCTGTAAATGCCTGACTCAGAAAGAAATGTGTTCAAGAAATCAATGGCCCTGTTTACACCTGCTTTTAAGGTTTTGTTCTATCAGATCACAAGTGGACAACAGAGACACGTTGGCTTTTACATCTGCTGTCTCTCTTTTGTTTTCTCTTTTTGGGTTTCATCGGGAGCAGGTGTATGTTCAGGCCTTTTCTGATCTTTCTACAATTAATTGCAAAGTAAATACCCATTTACATCCATGATTATTTGGAGCGTTCTTCGAATATAATACATAGTTGTCAATATTACAAAAACATAAGGGCTGAAATTTAGATTTGCTTATTTACAATAAGGTCAGTAAGATAAGAGTAGGTGATTTTCTGTGGTTTAAATGCACTTGACCATATGAGCATCTACAATACAACAGCAATCAGTTCCTATGTGTTTTCAACAGAGATGGGAAGTAACAAAGTACAAATTCTTCGTTACTGTACTTAAGTAGATTTTTCTGGTATCAGTACTTTACTCCACTATTTAATTTTCTGACAACTTTTTATTTTACTCCTTACATTTTTGCTCAAACATCTGTACTTTCTACTCCTTAAATTTTTTAATCGGGCTTGTTACTTTCATTTTAATGTGTTTTGTGGCCCAATCTATATTATTTCTTGTCATTGCGCAATTTGAACACCTTTTTGATTCAATCAAATTTTTTCACATGTGTGCTGCAGATTTTTTGACCTCTGATCACACACTGTAAGTAAGATTGTTTATTAAGCTTACCATGGGGATAGTAAGAATTGCGAACTTTGAGAGAGAGGGAATCAGCGATGTAAACATGACTGATGTCATGACTGATGTTCTGTTTATTTTGTTCAATCAGATCACAGGTAAATGAGGCGCACAAAATAGTTTATCGGTATGTTTGTCCTAAACCCATTATTACCACTGAATTTATGCCTCACTTACATTGATTTACATATTAGATGTCATATTTAACCTTAAATTTATATTTATTGTAATGATGAGATTTTTTTCAACTGCTATATCAAAGTATAACATTATTACTTTTTTATTAGAGGCTACATTAAATTGAAACCAAAATTTCCAATGGGTGGTGGAAAATATTTATCTGTCACTAAATTGTTAATTTAGATTCATTCAAAATGGTTCATTTATAAATTAATTAATTCATTAAGAATGACTTGCTCAAAGATTTCTTGCTGAACTCATTTGTTAAGTGCTTCTTCAATGGTAATGCATTAAAATCTTTGATTTAAATAGTTTCAACATAAGAGGGGTAAATAAAGTCTATATTGTTGTCGATAATGTACAGGGAAAGACACTTTAGTTTTACATTAGGCTATTTTAGGCTACTGTATATGTAGTATGGCAGCTGTAGTTCTCAACAACTGTAAAGTTATGTTTTGTGTCCAGGTAATGATACACGGGGAATCATTTTGAGCAGTGTTATTGCACAATATTGTAGAATAAAGTTGGTTGGCTAGTTTGCAGCTGAAAATTGGCCACAAAATTTACACCAAAAAATTACAAATGTAAGTTGTTTTGTATAGATGTATACATGATGTGCGCATTATGGTTACCACCGTGAACTAAAACAGGTATAGTAATGAATACTTTATATTTAAGTACTTATTTCAGGCCATACTTCTTTACTTTTACTTAAGTACAAAAGTGTAGGGAGTACTTCAACTTTTAAAAGAGTCATTTTAAACATGAGTGTCTGTACTTCTACTTGAGTAAAGGATGTGTGTACTTTTGCCATCTCTGGTTTTCAATCACCTTAATATGTGGTAAAATGTACACAAGCTATTTATCATAGTTTGTTTGTGTTTTTTTTTTGTTTAAATGTATAGAAAACTTCCAAAATACACTTTTTGAAAGGTTTTTTTTGTCACATTTTATCCATTTGTGTCTGTATACTTCAATTAGACTGCATATTCTTGAAGGTCATTTTCTCAAATGAATGTTTTTCCTGCACTGAGCCTTAAATTTCCACTTTAGCAAGCCTTGCATAAACCAAATATCACAGGTTTGTTCATATCTGTTTTCTGAAGGTTTTTACTAATCACATTCACACATAATTTAGCTGACTATATACAACATATCATTCCATTATTTTCTGTCTGTATATTCTCAATTACAAAGTGATAAAAAGAGAGATTCCCAAATTCGTAATAAATTTAATTAACTGGGGAATTATGGTAATAAGTCAATATTATTTACTCTATTCACCTTCGATGTTTTGCTTTAATACCAGGTGTAAGGGGTTATACACAGGACATTTCAAAAGCTCTAAAGAAATCACACTGTTAAAAGTCCCATTAAGATAAAAATGTTAGATGTTAGTTTTAAGGATATCTATTAGAGATGTCTCGATCAGGTTTTTTTGCCCTCAAGTTCAAGTCATTTGATTCTGAGTATCTACTGACACCGAAACCCGATCCGATACTTCTATATTTCATAAAAAACTAATAAAGAACAGCGAAGAAACAGATCCAGGATGTCCCTTATTTTTGATTTATTACATCATTTTTTAACATTCAAAAAAACAGAGCACTTCTTTGAGGTAGCTTGAACAATCAAGTAATAAATAAGGTAAATTCTGCACTTTTGGACTTTAGCGCAACATTAAACATAAAAAACAAAATCTAATATAAAAACAAATAGCACCTCAAATACCACAAGTTCATCAACTTTATAATAGCTCCAGACCGCAGACATACTCATGCTTTCCACTTCAAGCTGCTTCTGTGTTATACTTTGCCGGCATTTAACCAATAGCGTCTCTGCAACAAAGTGACGTCATGCCGCACGCGTTGTTGTTTCTGTGTGAAGTCAAGAAAAAGGTCTAACTCTGTGTCACCGCATAACTATAGATGTGTTAAAAAATAATGAGAATATATATATATATATATTCACACACACATATATATACATTCGAGTCCTGATCGGGAGGTAACGTCTGATTCCGACTGAGTCTAAAACCATGTGATCGGGCCCGATTTCCGATCACGTGATCGGATCTGAACATCCCTAATATCTATCAGCTAGTGCTCTCCACACACAATACAAAACAAAACAAAAAATTTGCGATTAGAAAATATAAAACCGATATAAGCATGTAAAGCTTGTAGTTTGACAATTTTTTTGCCATCATCTCATACTTCAGCTTCTCATCAAATCTTGCCCAATTAAATGCTCTCTAGCATCTGAAATGCCCCGTCCCTTTAAGGCGCTTCACATTTGCTTCTCATTTGATGTGCTTTATCTTAACCACTCTCACTGGCAGAGCGGTGATAAAAACGAAATGGCTGTTTTTTGAAAGGGGAGAAGCTACTCTATATTCAACCATCTCTTAAATTTTCAGTTGAGATTATGTCAAAGATTGATTGAATTTTTAAAAATACACATTTCATAGCACTTTAGAGACACCTCTTCCATATAGTCCTAAAAAGTCTAGAAATGTCTGTAGACAGAGATGGAAAGTCACTTAACTCTATCTGGGAGTTTCTCTGAAGTCTGTGGGCACAAAGATGGATTAAAGTGGTCACGATAATGATGCTCTATCTGAGGGTTGCTAGGCGATAGCTGCCATATAAAGGTAACATGTAAACAAACAGTACACATTGTCAGCCCACACTTTTCCATTGCTTTTTTCCTTATGCAATGCATCTCATGTCTTCCTTTGTCTCCAGGCAACAGGCAGATTTTTTCCAGCTGGACCGAGAGCTAAGCGGGACTGTCCAGCAGCGCTTTATGCCAGACTGAGAGGCTGAGCTTGGCAGTTCACTCACTTTAATCGAACACTTCATCGCTATTAGACAAATATTATAGGAGCACTTTACTAATCGCCCAGCCGGTGTCATGGAGGACACCTGGAACTATTTGGTTAATCACTACACACATTTTATGTAGTGTATGAAATCTGTTGATATTTTTACTTATTATCACTTCCAATTTTTATTAGCACACTATGCAGCTTAACTTTTGCATTTTCATTTATTGAGTGTTTTGTCCAATCTGATCATACTTAAATAACAGTGCAGTATTCTTGGTACTTTATTAGGTACACCTGTCCAACTGCTTGTTAATGCAAATTTTTAATCAGCCAATCGCATGGCAGCAACTTAGGTATGTAGACATGATCAGGATGATCATCAAATCGAGCATCAGAATGGGGAAGAAAGTTCATTTAAATGACTTTGAACATGGCATGGTTGTTGGTGCCAGACTGGCTATTCTGAGTATTTCAGAAAATACTGATCTACTGGAATTTTCACACACAACCATAACATACAGAGAATGGTCAGAAAAAGAGAAAATATCCAGTAAGCGGCAGTTCTGTGGCCACAAAGGCCTTGTTGATGTCAGAGGAGAATGGCCAGACTGGTTCCAGCTGATAGAAAGGCAACAGTAACTCAAATAACTACTTGTATAACTACTCTGAACACACAACACATCCAACCTTGAGGCGGATGGGCTACAGCAGCAAAAGAGGCTCACTAAAATTGGACAATAGAAAATTGGAAAAACGCTACCTCATCTGATGAGTCTCGATTTCTGCTGCAACATACGAATGGTAGGGTCAGAATTTGTATCAGCAACATAAAAGCATGGATCCATTCTGCCTTGTATCAATGGTTCAGGCTGGTGGTGGTGGTGTAATGGTGTGGGGGATATTTTCTTTGCACACTTTGGGCCCATTAGTACCAATTGAGCATCGTGTAAACGCCACAGCCTACCTGAGTATTGTTGCTGACCATGTCAATCCCTTTATAACCACAGTATACCTATCTTCTGATGGCTACTTCTCGCAGGATAACACGCCATGTCATAAGCCGCGAATCATCTCAGACTGGATTCATAAACATAACAATGTGTTCACTGTACTCCAATGGCTTCCACAGCCACCAGATCTCAATCTAATGGAGCACCTTTGGGATGTGGTGGAATGGGAGATTCACATCATGGATGTGCAGCTGACAAATCTGTAGCAACTGTGTGATGCTGTCATGTCAATATGGACCAAAATCTCTGAGGAACATATCCAGTACGCAAAAGGGGGTCAAACCCAGTACTAGTAAGGTGTACCTAATAAAGTGGCCGGTAAGTGTATATAACACTGCACCTACTAAATGTGTTTAGGGGACAAAATAGTGTCACTATGGCTTTAATATAAACAATTAACATATAAGATGGCTTTGAATAAGCTAATATATTGTTTAAAAATTATAAATAAAATTATATAAGCTAATAAATTATGTTAAATTAGTATAACATAAAACAGTCAGTATTGGGATTATTTAATTAATTAAGGAGGGAAAACATAAATTGTGTAATAATAAATTCTATATAAGTTTAACAGAGCAAAAAATGCAATGGGCAAAATTACATCAAGTTTCTCTTAAATATTTAACTTCAATTGACGTGAAATAATGCTTCTGCTATGGAAACAAAATGCAAAAATAATAATATAACAACAATAATCAAACAAATTAATTAAGTTGAGAAAAAACCATAATTTTAAACCAAAGCTTTTACCTTTATCTCTTAAAGTGATAATTCAGCCAAAAATACACATTTTCTCACCGTTTATTCTCCTGCGTTTACTCACCGTTTAGACTCATTTGCTAACAAACCTTTATGGAATTCTTTCTTTTGTTGAACACAATATAATATATTCTTTAAAACAGTAGGAAGATACTACTGTATATACTGGTAGAAATACTGTGAGAGTGAATGATTACAATTTTCCATCATTTTTCAAAATATCATCCTTTGTCTTCAACAGAAAAAAAGAAACCTAAATAGGTCTGGAACAAGTGAAGGGAAAGTAAACGGTAACAGTTTTAATTTTGGGGTTCCCCTATTCCTTTAACAGCCTATATTTCTCCAAACTCTGGATTTTGAGAAAGTCTGATATTTGCAGACAGAAACATGCTATCCCACACACCGTGTTCGATCAGCTTCGGCTAACACTAATTGGACCGACACTGGTGACAGTATTATTGATAACTACGCAAACCCTTCAGGAGCCATACACCACAAGCAAAAAATTTTTAAAAGGAGCTAAATGTGTAAACATTATTGGTTTAAAGAAAGCAAACAAAAACCTTTTAGTTCAGACATCTTAAAGGGCACCTATTTTACCCCTTTTTTAAGATTTCATATTAATATTATGGTTCTGAGTGTGCCAGTTTAGGTTCAGTTCAAAACACAATTCAGATTTTTTTATTATGATGTGTTAAAAAGGTTCATTTTGGGGGCGTGTACACAGTTTGCTGTTTTAGGGGTGTGTTGCTTCACATGAAAATTAGTTTCGACTTCCTCCCCAACTTAACAAGGGGGCGGAGCCAAGAGCTCCCCCGCTTTGTGTATTGCAATAGACAGGCAGACAGAGAGAAGCAACATGAGTGAGAGTGCCAGCATTCAGCTGTACATGTACGACTCAGACACAGACCAAGCAGAGACTACAAAATCATTTGTGTCTTTGTATAGTTTTACAGCCAACTGTGTGCTAGTTTAAAGCTCGGAGCTTGTAGCCTACACCGAGACTAATAAAGCACACTGAATTAACTTTGACCGAAGGGCATCACACACCGGATGCACCGCGACACAGCGCCCACATGACAGTTGAAAGTATCGCACACTTGCAGCGCTGGTGTGTGTCCCCTGATAGAAACTTATGTTTAGATATCAGAAATGTGCGACGCTGCGTGTCGCCGAACAGCGCTTCTGGTGTACGACCTGCTTGAGGCTATAACTAAAGGGCGTCATACACCGGATGCGTCGCTCAGAGCCACGACCCGGCACACCAGACGCGCACATTCGCATGCTATTTTAAATGAAACTATTTAGATTACGCTCTGTGGCGCTGCAGAAATATGAACAGTGTACTGAGCAGGGCCAGCGCGTCCATAGAGGCGACCTAGGCGGCAGAATAGTGAGCAGACCCCACGGTCGTCCCTTTCATTCACGATAACGTGAAATGCATGGCGCTGCGCGTCGTTAGTTTGTTATTTCCAATGGAGGGACGAGCACGTGAGGCAGCGCGCTCGCACTTTCCAGCTGCACCTAGCTAAGATGACAGGGAGCTTCTGTGACCTCGGGAAATACAAACCGCTGAAGTTTGAAGACACAATGAAAAGTAAACATGTATGCAAACCCACCAAAACTCACAAACACTGGCGGCGAGGAGAGCGATAACGTGGTGAATGTTGAGCCCAATGAGCCTTACATCTAAAAATAGAGCAAGGGTGTTTCTTTGGTGACGTCGCTTTGACTCACACGCTGAAAATGGCGGACGTGAAACAACATACTGAGGATATGGTAATGCACACCTGTCAATCAATATTAGTGGGCGGGGGGACCGCACTCCTACCTCAAGTTGCGGTCGATCTCAAAACCGCTCCAATTGGTCCACCGTTTTTATGTTGTTAAATTAAAAAAAAAGGACTGAGTGTGTGAGTGTTTATATCACCCCAATATGACACATATGTCTGTCCAAACAGCTTGAAAAGTAGATTTTTCACCATAGGTGCCCTTTAAAGTTATTATAGTGAAAATCAGAAGCTCTCTGGGAAATGACAGATGTTTATTAATACATGAGAATCATAGTATCCTTTCACTTGAGAAGACCAATATTACTGATTCCAGTCTGACCGAGACTCAAGTGTCTATACTAGGGCTGTGCCATTTGAGAGAATAATAACTAATTGTGATTTTGATTTGCAATTTTTAATAGAAGTAAATGAGACCTAATGTCTTGAGCCTTTAGCTGTTATTCCACTGCCAGCCCAGTGCGAGTCAGGGATTTCATTTGATTACATCATGATTTCAGCCATCGAAGCCAAAATCATGCTGTGTTCCCATTGTACAGCCAATAGCTTAGTGCAGCACGAAGACCATGCCCTAAGTACACCCACGAATCTAACAACCCGCGCACTTCATCGGGAAAAGAAAGGAAAATCCAACTCACACAGGTAAATCGCAGCATTACATCATCATAAAATGAACAAGATAGAGACAACCAAAGCAAACAAATTACATGGTACTGTTGTATAGTATTAAACTATATATCTATTAGGGGTGTCAAAATTAATTGTTTTTACAGTGCATTGATGTCAAGATGAGGATGATTCTATATCGGATTAGTAACAGACCATAACTGGTTTTTATGTGCTTAGGGTTTTCTGATATTGTAGGTTGCAGTTAGTGGTGTAATGGATCACAAAAATCACAGCTCGGATCACACTACAGTAAAAAAGTAGGAGAAAAATGTAATTTGCTTTACATTTATAACAAAAAACATTACTGCAAGAAACATATGGTTTTAACAAACATAACTTAGAACCTGTACTTTTTATAAAAATAATAATAAAGAAAATAATCAGCTGAATAAAAAAACTATATATAATATACAAAACTGTGAAAAAATAATCTTTGCTACTGATTCTGATAATGCTAAATGTATAAATCTGACATAATAATCTTGTACAACACATAACATTTATTTATTTGGTCTCATTTTCAATGAATAATTCAATAATTCACTCATAAAACGTCATGTTTCATTACTAGATGTATTATTTTTGAAGAACAATTCGCTAAATTATTTTTGATGGTTTTGTCGCCACCTATTGGTTAAACCATGTAATTGCTACAACTTTCAACAGTGTCAACTTGCATTAAACGGTGATTTTAATCTTTACCATAAACATCAGTGTTTATATCTGAACCATAAACTGTTCTCCAAGTACTTCTGTGTTAGTTGATTTCTTGTAACTTTGTAGCTAACTGAAAAGTGTAAAAACTGAATCTCTCTCGATTGCAGGTTTGAATGCAGTGCAGCGAAGGATTAATAAACATATGCAAATCTTTATCATTTATAATTTATGTTGTGTGGGTGTTTGAAATAAAATCCCTACACTGAATGCAGATTTTCGCAGATTTTTAGCCCATTATTAAATCTATTCATTTACTTGTGTAAATGTGTGTAAATTTATAATTATTCAGTTAATAAATAAATTTCTGTAATATTGACTAATATGAAAATGTTTATTTGATTTGTTTACAGTTTGTTAAGTAATATTTTCTGACATTTAGTAGATATATGAAAGACTTGCTTTGTTTTTCAAATAAGTGGATCTAATTGAATTTGGATTGTAAACATTAAATAAAAGTTAAAAATGTAGCATTTTTTATTTCATATATATTACGTTTTTAGTTACGATACTCTCAAAATCATTCCGCATAAATCCGCAGATTTTTCACAGAATTCTGCGCAAAAATATTCTGTCTGGCCCTAGCGATGACCCAACACACCGTCCATTAGGGCTGTACCAATAAACGATATTATATTGAATCGCGATAAAATGTATGTAAATAGCAATAATAAGCTATGGACTATTTTACTATATATTGACTTATATAGATTGAATAGCAGAAATGTGCAACAATGAAAATCTAAAAGTGTGTTGATATTAGACATGTATCGAATTTTCGGCCACCGAAAATATGTAAATATGTTATACCATTTAATGGCCACTCTCATTTTTGTGGCTTCAGTCATTGTTGGGGTTTAAATCTGGAAGCGTTAACAACTTATATTGACATATATATTGTTATCATTCAATATGGAAAATAATTATCGAGATAGCATTTTTGTTATATCACCGAGCCCTACGGTCCATAGCACCAAACTTTTGGAACTTTTTTCTGATCTAGCTTGGCAACTATGTTTTTTATAGCATCCTCACTTCGACAGACGCCTCTGACACTAGTATCTTCAACTGACCAATACTGACTGTTCTTTCATCCAAACTCCGGCTTATGCTTTCACCCACCTCAAAGCCCCATTGTAGCCTGCATTGGCCCAACATATTCATTTTGGCCCTGATGAGGTCCCAGAAATGACTGTGGAAACACTACTAGCCCAAAAACACACTGGCAAGCTCACTTTAGGCACAACAGTGGACAGTTGTTTCCAATGGCTGTGCTGACTCTTACATTAAAGGATAAGATCAAAACAGTGTGTGTTAATATTAACTTTGGAATGAATCATTGTGAATTTCACTGGTACTAACTAATGAACTCTAAGTTAGACTATACATTGTGAATGCTGTATTATCCAGAATGGCCGAACGAAGTGTTGTGTCTTCCAGGCCAGATGACAAGCAACATCACACAACCTCCATTCATGTGAAGGACAGACAGAGGTCTCCTAACGCTTCAGTTCTCTCATCTACAACTGCTGTCTGTAGACGAGACTGGAGATCTTTTACTGTCCGTCCCTCCATGCATATAGAGAGGGAGACACAGAGGAATCCTAACTCAGCCAGACAGACATTTTTCAACAATGTTATAAAACATTCATAAAGCTGAGCTTTCACTGCCTCTGCTATGACATCTCAAATGCTTTGCACAGATTTGAACTTTAAAAGCTTTCAGTTTTCCGTTTCAGTTTCTGACATACTGTACTATGGTTTAAATATTTGAGGTCATCAAAATTTTTGACATAAGCTACCAAACTATCTCAAGCCATTTTCATTAATATTTTAAAATAGGTCAGGGGAAAAATGGTTATTCTAAAATATTCAACATTTGTTTTTGTATTGATACTCTCACACAAGAAACACAAATATTAAATAATCACAATATTTTATATGACATTAAATGATTTCTGTTTGAATTAAATAATTTATGTAATTTTACATTTTTGAAAAAGCCTCTTGTTCCCCAAGGGTCTATTTTTCAATCAGAAATACAGTAAAAACTGAAATATTTTAAATATTACAATTTTTACAAATATTTTAAAATGTCAATGAAGGCTGATGTAATGGCTGCTAATAAATCCGTTTTGCCACTTAGGAATGAATTTAGTTTTAAAATATGTTAAAACAGAAAACCCTGTCTTTAAACTGCATTTTACAATTTTAATGGTTTTACTGCATTTTCCATCAAACAAATAGAGCCATGGTGAGACAAAAACTGAAGAAAAACTCAAACTAAAAACTAGAGCTTCATAATTCTGGATTAATTGAAAAAAAAAAATAATAATAAACAAACAAATTTCAAGGTTTACTACGGTTTGAAAAAGCCAAGATTTTAATACCACAAACATTTTCTGCTAAACTGTTCTTAAGATATGTATACGTTATGTTTTTGTTGTTTTTTTTCACAGGTTTTTACAACTTTTTTTATTTATATTTTTTTAGAGCAACAGTATCTCCAGCAGAAAAGGATGCTCCACATTAAAATGTTTTGGTCAGCCCATGATTCAGGAAACATCTAAAAAACAAATTGCTTATACACCAACATCCAAGCATACAATAGGCCTGAACAGTGCAGTGGCTTACTTTATATGCAAAAAAGAAAGATATCCAAAGATTCCTTTTCAATTTGTAAAGAAATCTTTGTTTTTGAAACTAATTAAGACAGCTAAAGTCAAATAAAATATATTGTGTTTAATGGGAAAAAAGTAGTTTTTTACCCAAATATTTAAAAGAGCATGTTTTAGAGCAGTAAACACAATACTGTCATACCGTGAAAACTGTGAAAACTGACAATACCGTCATAACGTGATATTTTTATGCATTTTTATCCGTCATATATATATATATATATATATATATATATATATATAAATATATTGTTTGTTTAAAAAAAATTCTGAAGACAACTAATTTTAATAATAAACTAATTTACTAGAAGCTCAGACAAAATTTTAAAACACACACAAACACACACCGGGGAAAATAAATATTGAACCCGTCACCATTTTTCTAAACAAACATATTTCTAAAGATGCCGTTGTCTTGAAATTTGATGACACTGATGTTGGTGACAACCAAAGAAATCCATATACAGTATGAAAAGAAAACAAATCTAATTAGTTTACAAATTAAGTTGTGTAATAAAATGAAATGATGCAGAGAAAAAGTATTAAACATATGAAGAAAGGGAGGTGTAGAAAGACAGTGAAAGCCCAAACAGCAGCTGAAATCGTTCAGTAGTTCTATAGCATCCCTCTGCCCTTCCTCATTGTAAATGAATATTAGCTGCTTCAGTCCAACATCAACATTAGCAGGATGATAAAGATGAAACCAGGGTGGACATTTTAGCAAGACAATGACCCAAGACACAGCCAAGGAAGCTCTCAAATGCTTTCAGAGATAGACAATTAAGCTGTAGAATGGCCCAGCCAATCACCTGACTTTAAACCCAATTTAAAATAAAAAATTAAAGCTCAGATTTGATAGATGAGATCTACAGACAGACTCTGTTGAAGTCTGTGAAAAACATACACCTGATCAAAGCATGTGACTTTATTCTCTATATGGGAGGCGTCTCTAAGCTACCGTCACCAAAAACACCTTTTATATTAAATACGTTTCAGTAGTTCAGTACTTTCTCCTTGTGTCATTTCATTGTTATTACACATAACTCATTTTTCAGACTTTTTGTTTGTTTTGTTTTGTATTGTTTGGGTTTTTAATCACAATCTGGTTCAATTCCATGTCAACAGCTCCTTTAGAAACATTATTTCCAGGAAAAAAACATGACCTGTTCCACACTGTACATAAACACATGTGCAATGAAAAATGTATAGCAAATCTCTAATTCTAATTCTGTTGACGACATTCACTCTGTTCAAGGGTAATAAGGCAATAGCAGGAGACTGCAATGGAACTGGCAGTTAGTGGCCCGATCGATGCCAATGATATGCCACTGAACTTCATTTGGAGGTTTGCATGATTGATTAAGTCATTTAGGAGACGAAGGGGACAGTGTTTGGTTGACATTCCAATTGCGTAACAGAATCAACATAATTGAATTTGCTGGACTCGACTTGCACCATCTGCTCCAAACGATACAACCCCCTAATGAGCCAGCTGTTACAGTCTATATCCCAGGGTGGGATGTCCCATCAATCCTGTACACTAAAACTGTACAGCCAGAATCAGTCAATCCCACCCCATGACCCAATTACTATTCTCAGTAATTACCAGTCACAACAGTGACCGAAAAAGAGTTCAAACTACTGTGATCTGAAGACATTACCTGTATGTCCTCCAGCAGCTCCTGTTTACGTCTCCTAATGTTCTCCAGCTCCTGCTTCTCCTCTGGCGTCAGGTCGTCCGGTACTTTATTTGGGAACAAACAAAAGCAAACAATAAGCGTTCAGATGTACAAATGCAAATATGCAAACGGTCAAGCTGCGGGCTCTTGACCCAAACATTTTTGTACATTTGTATTTTCATGGATGTTGAAAATATTTTCAGAGGAAACAGAACTGAGGTTAAAAAAAGCATGTGCAACAAAACAAAGGTTGTGAGGCTGAAGAAAATAAGTAAATTGCCTGAGGCGAAGCACTGCCTCTGAGACACAAACCAACTGAGCAATCAATAGCTAGAAAAACACAGCAGTGCTGTTTATATAGGCCTCTGACAGAGAACAGGAAGTTCCTAAGGCAAAAAAGTTGTTTATTTCATTAAATGCTTTTCCCTTAAGCTAAAAGCCATTTCAAACAGTTTGGTGTGTGCTGCAAGGACAACAACGTATTCTAGCTAACCAGCTAGGGAGGGAAAACATCCTAAAATATCACAAAATCTTACTTCATAACAGTAATCATATTATTGACACTCACACAAGAAAAAAAAACTTACTTTATAACAGTAATCATATTATTGGCATTTTAAAAAAAAAAGAAAAAAGTAAAAAAAAAAACAGGTTTAAATAAAGAAAAAGCTAGCAAACCAACTTAAGCTATTTTGGTCAATATTTGTCAAATGGGTTGGGCAAAAACATCCTAAAATATCACAAAATCTTACTTCATAACAGTAATTATATTATTGACACTCACAAGAAAAAAAATCTTACTTCATAACTAATCATATCATTGACATGCTCACAAAAAGAAGTTACATTTTTTTCAGTTTTAGAAAAATGCTAGCAAACCAGCTTAAATCATTTTGGTTAATATTTGTCAAATGGGTTGGGGGAAAAACATCCAAAAATATCACAATATCATAACATTACATAACAGTAAT
>CAIGQZ010000217.1:624058-644185 GCA_903798205.1 Danio tinwini | reverse complement strand
CTAACACTTTTTTTTATTGCGTAGAACACAGCATTTTTTACAATGTTTGCGATTTAGGCAATCCCATAATGCAGTGTGACAAGAAAAAACTAACTCCTAAAGAAGTTTCAAGAGTTCACACTTAGCTGATGATTGATCATAAAGCTTGTTTGGCATGCTGTCCTGGGAGATAGCCCTGAGCTTATGATATCCTCGAGCCCGGGGCTCCCTCCCGTTTGCAAGGCGAGAGGGGAGTTTGAGCTCAGGTAGATCTAGAGAACTCCCCTGCTGTAGTAGCTAATGAACAGATAGTGATTGCTCTTAAGAGATAACTTCTTACTGAGAGCATGTCTATGGTGCCGATTTGGATTAGTCAATTAACTTAAGTTGCATGTTTTTGGACGGTGGGAGGAGACCGGGGAACCTGGGGGAAACCCACGTGAGCATGAGGAGAACGTGTAAACTCCGCACAGAAACATTGGCTGGCTTGGTAAAGACTAGAACCAGTGACGTTCTTGTTGTGAGGCAACAGTGATAACCACTGGGCCACCGTGCCACCCATTTAGGAAAGGAGGAGGAGTAGGGGTGGAAGGGGGGATTCTTTAAACAAAGATGGCTGTCATATGGAACCTAGGGTATTTATAGTGGCTTAGGAATCGTCTGATTGGTGAATCATAAATTGAATAATGCAGGGCCGGCTGCAAGCAATCATAAGCATGTGATCCTTTTGAAATTAGTTTATAAATAAACTTCACTTAACAATGTTACCTTGACAAATATTGCTTAACAATATGCTAACATGCTAATAGCGAGCTAACAAAAACTTTATACTATCTCTGGCCCAAAACAGATTACTAAACATAAATTCAACAAGCTACATTGCATATTCCAAACAAAATGTATTAAGCCAATTTATGTACACTGAATGTGATATAATAAACATTAGCATAAACATTCTTCTTCAGCTTATTTTTTTTCCTTTCAGGTCAGCTACTTTTCATAGTGAAGCAATGTATTTTGCAGACAATCAATGACACACAGTCAAGGTACAGAGCTTGCCCAAATATGAAAAAAATCATTTCATATCTATCATCATTTGCATATATAAACATTAAACAACACACATATATTAAGCTCATCTCATATGATCAATAGAAGCCCAACAACACATGTCTGTAGTTAAAAAACAAGAGTAATTGATTCTCACACAAAAAGCAAGCATGGCTGCACTACTGTTTTCACTGAAATTATACTTAAGTTACCAATGACTGATGTTGAAATTTGATATTTTATATTGTCCAGCTTGGTATTATGAATTACAAATA
This sequence comes from Danio tinwini, assembly GCA_903798205.1. NCBI lineage: Eukaryota > Metazoa > Chordata > Actinopteri > Cypriniformes > Danionidae > Danio > Danio tinwini. The sequence goes on along the minus strand of CAIGQZ010000217.1, from coordinate 642,881 downwards.
ATGAATTTACTGAATCTTTTCCATTCGGGTGGGATTCTAAAGTGAGGCCATTTCCACTTTGTTAATGATAATGAAGTGAGCCAACTGATGTAGGTCACATGACAGTCATAACACAGCAGATGTAATATGCATGCTATACATATTCATATTACTCTGTACAAAATGGCCATGATTTTAAGGGTGGGGGGGGGGTGTAAAATCTGATACCTAGTTACCAGTAAGTTTCCCTACTATATACAGTGAATAACTTTTATTTTAACCCAGTTACTTGTTGCTTTTAGTTTGTGTATTACAAAGGTACAATGGAAAAGCTAACACTTCAAAACGTAGTTGAATTAACACTGTTAAAGTTAATTAATTACAGTAGTTTACTATAAGTTTAAAAGTGTTTTAACCATATTTTTAATAATAATGTTCTGGCAACCATAGCTGCCACTGTTTTGTAACATAACTTTTGGTGCTGCTTATGCAACTCATTATCATTATCAATATTAATTCATTATCAATATATTAATCTATGTTTCAAAAATGAAATAGAGTCTTATTTGAGGCAGTAAATAATGACAGACTTCATTTTTCATTTCATATTCAAAGATACTTTGATTTTCACCGTTGCCTGCTAAGCTTATAAAGCCTTATAAGGCAGCTTACTAGGTTTTGCAACAGATCCAACAAACTATGCGCGCAAATGAAGAAAAAGAAAAAAAAAAGCTGAGAAAATTATAAGCCGCAACTAAAATCAAGTATCTTATTCGAAACATCCGTGGACACAAGATCACCCACTACTTGCTCCTTCTAAGCATTGTCTCTGCAAACACACTGATAAGAAGGGCAGCTAAAACACACAAGCCACAGATGAGTCTAAAAGCATAATCAAGTCATCCCAGAAGCATATACAAAGCCTCCATCTAAACAAGCTCAATGTCCTGTGGCTGCCACGAGTTTCCTGATGTCATACAGACTCTCATTCTGCGTTGACTATTCAACTCGTGAGGGGAAAAAGACATCCACAGGCCTACAGAAGAACAGGCGTTATTATGCTCCTCAAAAAAGTGGGCGCATGATTTAGAAATGTACAGTACATGCTTCATAATACTATAGTTTTATAAGCAAGCAATGAATTTTGATGCACAAATAAAACTAAATACCTGAGTGAAATTATCCTGAATGACAGCTCTAAGTCTGTACAAGTCCAGTTTGGCAGTTCTTTTGATCCATTTAGAGAATGAATGCACTTTAATGCCTTGTTGTTGTTTAGAAAGAACCAGTCTAACTCCCGGGATCTTCCAGTAACGTCCTGAGCTTCATGTCTGAGTGGAAGTGATGCTACAGGAAGATGAGGCAGCCGGTTTGAGATGTCGACTGCTCTGCTGTCTCAAAAAAATGACCCCCCTCTCCTCTCCTCCTCATGTTCTGTCTCTTTATCGCTCTCTGTAACCCTCTCCTCTTGTCTCCTCCCCCGTCTCACCCACACACCCACACACCCACACACACACACACACACACACACACACACACACACACTTCAGCACATTCAAGAGCTCCACCCTGTGGCTGCACACAATTTTGCCCCTGTTACTTTAATAAATGCTCCTACTGATTAAAGTTTGAGGGGGGAGGGGGGTGGTGGGTTTGCATGGAGGAAAAAATACTCCTCTTTAACAAGCAAACACTAAATTTATCAGAGCTAGCAGAGAAAAAAATGACAAAATTACTGTACTTTTTGGTTTTCCACTCAAAGAATTGAAAGAAAGAAAAAACGAGGAAATTATTAAGCAGCACTTAACTATTTAAATATTAGTTTAGTTAGTTTAAAGCTTGGTCGATCTTTATTCATTAAGCATTGTTAACGCTTATCAATGTTTCTTGAGAACCAGTAACGCATCATAAAATAAGTTCTATTTAATGATATCATATTAAGGCTGCATGATATTGGAAAAATCTGACATTGCGATATTTAGTTTTTCTGCGATATACAGTTGAAGTCAGAATTATTAGCCCCCCTGAATTATTAGCCCCCTTGTTTATTTTTTTCCCCAATTTCTGTTTAACAGTGAGAAGATTTTATCAACACATTTCTAAGCATAATAGTTTTAATAACTCATTTCTAATAACTGATTTATTTTATCTTTGCCATGATGACAGTAAATAATATTTTACTAGATATTTTTCAAGACACTTCTATACAGCTTAAAGTGACCTTTAAAGGCTTAACTAGGTTAATTAGGTTAACTAGGCAGGTTAGGGTAATTAGGCAAGTTATTGTATAACGATGGTTTATTCTGTAGACTATCAGGGGAAAAAATGTAGCTTAAAAGGGCTAATAATTTTGACCTTAATATGGTTTAAAAAAATTTAAAGCTGTTTTTACTCTAGCCGAAATAAAGCAATTAGGACTTTCTCCAGAAGAAAAAAATATTATCAGACATATTGTGAAAATTTCCTTGCTCTGTTAAACATCATTTGGGAAATATTTAAAATAGAAAAAAAATTATAATCAAAGGGGGTTAATAATTCTGACTTCAACTGTATATTGCGATATAAATTTTACATTGATTGTGATGATTTTTTTGGGAGTGCATCTGCATAAAATATGATTAATTACAAAATAATATAATTCGAAGCACAGATGAAAACAATAGACAAAGATAAAAATGAAAAACAACACTCTTCTATGGAGACTAACAGTATTAGGAGATATAGAAATTCAATAATCAATTGTAAAATAACAGTGTCATTGTATAAATGTATAAACCCAATTAATTAAATCTAATTGTAAAAGCAGAAAACTATATAATGCCTTGTGTCCAAATGGTTTCACTTGCGATATGACTATTGCAGATGCGCACATTGTTAATGTTAATCAATGTTTCTAGAGAACCAGTAAAGGACAATACAATTATTTCTATTTAACAACATCATATTAGCTGCACGATATTGGAAAAAACTGACATTGCGATATTTTGTTTTTCTGTTATATATATTGTGATATAAATTTTACATTGATTGTGATGATTTTTGGAGAGTGCATCTGCATAAAATACACAAAATAATATAATATAATGTAAAGCACAGATGAAAACAATAGACAAGGATAAAAATGAAAAACAACACTACACTGTAAACCCCACAGTTGTCATTACTAAAGATATTAAGTTAATATAACTTGACTACTGAAAATACCAGGTTTTGGCATTAAAACATAAACAGGTGTGTTTAAATTAGCAAAAAAACGTTTAATTAATATTCTAAGTTCTCTAAACTTAACATTTTAATTTCTCTAAAGCAAAGCAGGGGTCACCAATCTCGTTCCTGGAGGTCCGGTGCCCTGCTGGGTTTAGCTCCTACTTGCCTCAATACACCTGCCTGGGTGTTACAAGTATACCTAGTAAGACCTTGATTAGCTTGTTCAGGTGTGTTTGATTAGGGTTGGAGCTAAAATCTGCAAATTGCTCTTAAAATTCTGCCTTGACAATCAAGCTGATTAGTCGACATATGTTAAATGACACAAGGTGGTCATTTTGCTTGTGATGCTGAATTTTGCTGAAGCGCAGCAGGACAGAGGTACTACCTGAACCTGGACACAGATTGAATCGTGATAAAGGCCCATGGATTACACTGGTAGGTTAATGTTTAACACACCAGTACGTTTTTGATTCTTTGTCTGTAAAATGGTTTATTTTATACGGATGGACAAGCGATAAATGAGTTTATGAATTTTCTGTGAGAACTTCAGTCGTCTTTGTCTTATGCCGAGTTCAGACTATATGATTATCAAAGTAGTCGTGTCATGTATGTTTTCACACTGCATGACTGTCTGGGGTAGTGTTCTGCTGGTGCTGTGTTTACACTGTAGGATGGATCGGCGAATGGGGGTTTCACACTGCACGACTTTAAAACAGGAAGAATCGCAGACAACTTTGTCCAAACTACATCTCAAAACCAAACACACACGAAAAGTGACATGGTAACAATGCGAGCTCACGTAATATATCTTTCGTTATTAACTACATAATGGAAAAAGAAGGTTTTGGTGCAATAGAAAATGTACTTCTTTTGCTCATCTGGCTTTTGAAGAGAATTAATCCAGTGCGATGCCCTTCAGTCAAAGTTAATTCAGTGTGCTTGGTTATTAGTCTCGGTGTAGGCTACAAGCTTGGAGCTTTAAACTAGCACACAGTTGGCTGTAAAACTATACAAAGACACAAATGATTTTGTATTCTCTGATTGGTCTGTGTCTGAGTCGTACATGTACGGCTGAATGCTGGCACTCTCACTCATGTTGCTTCTCTCTGTCTGCCTGTCTGTAGCCATACACAAAGCAGGGGAGCTCTTGGCTCCGCCCTTTTGTTAAGTTGGGCGGGAAGTCAAAACTATTTTTCATGTGAAGCAACACACCCCTAAAACAACGAACTGTGTGCACGCCCCCAAAATGACACTTTTTAACATAATAATAAAAAAATCTGAATTGTGTTTTAAACTGAACCTAAACTGGCACACTCAGAAGAACCACAATATTAATATGAAATCTTAAAAAAGGGGTAAAATAAGTGCCCTTTAACATTGTCACAAACTTGTGCATCCCTGGTGAGCGTAAGACCAATTTTCACACAAAAATTTTTTAAATGTAATTATTACTCAACAAAATGTTTTTGAAACCTAGGAGTAACCTAGGAGTACTTATTAGATATTCAGAAATAACAAACTAAAACAGGGTGGTCAATAAACAATATAACATTACAATTCCCAACTTTACTCAACAAATATTCCCAAAACACGTTATATGATAGATCTAAAATAATAGAACTGACACAAGGTGGAAAAAATGCTAACAAAAACAAGTTCTCAGTTCTCCTCAGGTTATCTTTTGTCTCATTCTAATTCCATCCACAATAAAAGTAAACGAGAGCTAACTTGGATGTGTTTGCTCTCAGGCATGTTTGCTGCTGTTTCTTTTCCATACAGTTCTGTTTTCCCGTACACACACAGTAGTGTCTCATAACATACATGCCAACTGAACCCAATCCAAGTCCTGTCTGGCCTGTTTTCTATCATCAGAAACCTATTCTCATAGCTCAAAAAGCTCAGCAAGGCATAAAAGCTTTGATACCCGGGCCACACCAAACATTTGGATCTAGACGTGACCTGAATTTCAGTCATAATGTCTTGCACCAGATATTAATAAAAATATCACAGCTGAGAAAGAAACCGCTGAGCACATGGTTAAGAGCAGCTTCAAAAGAAGAGCTGGCCTGAGACAGGACTTAGTTAATCTGGAGGACTTGATTTGGGGTCACACTAAGTAAAGCCACCGCTGACCTGGATATTTTCCGGGGTAAGGTGAGTACGGATGGAAAGAGGATTGGTCTCAGACACCGGTTTCCGGATGTCAACAGGGTCACAATGAAGGCAGTTTAAGTGAAACAACATCACTGATGGATCTATTTTTTAAGGGTGTACGAGTACATCACAGTAATGTACTAAAAACATAAACATTTTATTTGCTATTATAAAAGTTTAATTTACAGGTGATAATGTTGTTGTCCCAGTTCACTCGAAACTAGAAACACTGTATTCTTAATTTCAGGCCAGTAGATGGCGATGTCACTTTGTAAAGAAGCACTTTGCATCAGAGCACATATTGTCCTGTTGTTCGACATTTTTGTTTTGCTTGTCAAGTACTCACAGACAAATAATAGTCATAACTCATAATCAGTGAAGGGAATAACAAAATAACTTTTTTCAGTATCGAGTAATTAAATAAATTACTGTTACAACACTGTTACAGACAATAAAATGTGTTATAAAATTGATAAATAATTTGCAATTTCATCTCTTTTTTTCTCTGTCGGCTTGCTCTGGTGTGTGTGTGGAGCACATAACTGACGATGATTGGAGCATTTGTGTTTGGGTGGGACAACTACATAACTTATGATGATTGGTTAAAAACGCAGCTGACATTTTCAAAAGGGTAGACAGTAGGGGTGAAACGGATCACAACTCACGGTTCGGAACGCACGTGACCCGTGGATACTTTTTATTATTTTTTTTTTACTTGACAGTTAATCCAACATTTATAATCACTGCAGAGAGATCGCCTCCCGCGTCAATCAAATTGCGTGCATAAAAGCATTTAGGCTTCTCTGTAAGATATAATGATGACGGGAAAAGTTGTGGTGGGACCAGGGCTTAATTTGTGCTGGAACATTCCGGATCCGGCACCTCTGAAATCTGATCCGGCACCTCATTTTACAGATTCCCCCTCCTCAACCGCTCTCCTACCCGTCCGCTGTTCACTTTCACTTTCTTCCGCAACTCCCCAACCCTCTTCACTTTCGCCCTCGACACCTCCGCCCCGCTCACTTCCATCTGCGACAGTCCTCCGCCATCCACCGCCCCAACAACCCCAAAATCACCGTTTAATGAAACATGACGCTGGTGAATTTTTGACCTTGGTAAAAGCAATTACATAGTGTAACCAACAGATGGCGACAAACAACCATCAAAATTATGTGACTGAATAGGTTTTCAAAAATAATACACCTACAGAATAATAAAACATGAAGTTTTATGTGTGAATTGTTGAATCATTAATTGAAGATAAATATGATCTGTTGTACAAGATGTTAGATTTCTATATTTAGCATTATCAGCAACAGTAGATCATATTTCATATTGAATACTTTTCTTTTTTCAGCTGGTTCTTTCTTGTTATTTTTATTAACATTACAGGTTCTAAGTTCTGTTTGTTAAAAGCAATGTTTTTTGCTGTAATATTTTTATATAAATGGAAAGCAAATTGTCTCCTCACTTTTTTGCTGATCCGAAAAATGGTCCGATCCGTAACTAAAAAAACGTAGTTTGATCCAAACTGCAGATTTGTGATCCGTTACACCACTAGTAGACAGCAGGAGTGCCCATGTGGCCACTCCAAAATGATTTTGCTGTAGATATTATTAATTTAATTGTTATGATGTCAATTCACAATATTTCAATAAAAATGAAACAATATCCAACGACTGTGGCCATCAAGATAGATGAATCACTGCCCTTCTACCTCCCCGACTGTTGTTGACAAGACACAAATATTTAAGTACTTAAAAGGACAAAACATGCTAAACATGTTACTCACTTAACATGTCTTGAAATGAGGTTCTTTTGGTTTACATTGTTTTTATGTTTTCACTTTTGTACAGAATATCAGCTTTTACTAATTGCTGCACATTATATGCATGCTGTTATCTTACGTCCATTTTCCATTATATTTCCTATGTAAACATGCGCTAAATAGGCATGTTTGACTGTTACGCAGTCATGCTGCAACCAGGGGGATTGTCAGCACAGTAATCGCAGAGATCAACCGCTGACATTCAACCTCAGCAGCTGAGCTTACTTTACAACAACAGACTGATTTCATGCGGCCGCCATTTAAAAAAAAAGAGGCTGCGATGGGTAGAAACCCGGAAGTATCGCCTGAGTCACACAGGAAAGTTGTGTACCTGGCTATATCTTATATCTTATAAGAGAAGAGAAAGTGACACATATTTATAATTTCACTGCCTTCCGAGTGACCCGAAGGTCTGTTTAGAGTAAATAGTGAAAATAAAAAGGAATATCAGACCTCATTTTCAGCTAAGTTATAGGAAAAAGCACTAGTTAGCTAACTTTTTCTTTACCAAACACACATTTTAGATGCCATTTACCAATCTCAAATTAAACTGATTCTTGTACTATATTAGACCTGTCATGATACTGAATTTTGGTACTGAAATTTATTTCAGTACCAAAAGTTGAAGGTCATGAGTTCATCACCGCACTTCACCGTTGTTTACCGAGTGCAAAACACAGACGAACAATCGACTGATCTTCACGGCTTAAAAACGCACCATTATCCGTGTATCCGTGTTTGCACTTGGTGAAGTGTGGTTAACTGATGACCTTCACACACACCACATCTGCACTCTGAAATCATGGCAACAGCTGGAGGTTTTTAGTTCACAGCATGTTGCTGCCATTTTTACAGTGCTGATCCTATACTTCCGGAATTCTTCCGACCGCAACTTCGCTTTCGTGTTTTAAAATGGTGGTCGTGTGAAATAAGCGTATGGTTATAACATAATGCATTATGTGTGCAATGACGCGAGACTACACCACAAGACGAAACACAACATTGGGTTCACGAGAACAAAACAAGATTGTATAAATTTTTTTACGATTTGTTTTTGCTAGTTTCTAACAGTTTGACATTGGGAGCAGTGCTAAAATTACCAAGTGAAAAAGTAATTTTTTTACAGTGTTAAATTCATATCTGATAATAAATATATATATATTTATTTATTTATTTATTGTTTTGATGCATGTTCTGGCATAAATGGCAGAGCAGTTGGCGGTTCATTCTGCTGTGACAACCCCTGATAAAATAAATGAATGAATGAATTTAAACAAGACTTTAACATACTAAATGGTTTATTATTTTCAGTGAAAACTTATGAAATTATGCCATGATTACTTTGTGTAATCTGGAAACATTGTTAAACATTAAAACATCACCTACAAATCTGAAAATAATGCTTATAAAATGTTGAAACTGTCTTTATTTAGGGGGCCAGTCTAAAGAGTTTATTACATCAGTGCTATTTCAGTCCAGAGCATACTGTTTGTGTCATATCAGACTGAGGGGCTCTGTCTCACCACATGCATCATCTAAATATAAAAAGAAGAGAAGCAAATTCTATGCTAATAAAAAGCCCATATGAATCAATTCTTCTTTGTTAATTTCTTTCCACTTTGAAAAAGAAGTCCCCTGTTTATTAATTGCATCATTTCTGTAATACCCTTTTTGGGGAGTGTCATCCTGATCCTCCTTAAGGGGTGCAGGGAAATGCTTCCCACTAAGAAAAACCATGGTAACGGTATCCGTGGATTAAACAATTTACAAAAATAGGACAAACGGACTTACAGATGGATAGATAAATTGATTGATAGATCGATAGACAGATAGAGGTGTGCAATATTTATTGTTTACAGTGCTAGCATGGAGTATGTGACTCTCTTTGTAAAAAAAACATAGATATTCACATTAAGCCTGGTTTATACTTCTGCGTCATGTGATCGCCGTAACCCACGTCGTATGCCTCACGCGTAGCTGTGCATTTATACTTCTGCGCGCCATTTCTGTTTTTTCTGCAATACACTTCTGAAACGCTAGCTGGCAGTAGGTGTTTATGTTTCTCTGTATCGAGTTTCTTTGCTGGTGTTCTGTTTTTTGAACACTTCCTTATTGTACAAGTGGCTCAAATTCGCTCATATTGAAGCAGGAACCGGCGGACGTGCAACAACTTTAATCATAAGGTAAACACAAAACAACAGTCTCCATCCGGAGCTCCTTCACGGGTCTCCACACTTGTAAACACGCTGCATCGGGCGCGCAGCTCTCACCTCCACCCACACTCGTCAGCGCTACCAAGCTGACCAATCACAGAGCTTTACGGCTGTGCCGTAGCATTTGCGTGCGCTTGTTGCAGAAGTATAAATCGGCCTTTAGATGTCGCCTACGCTATTGTTGTCTATCGGAAGGAATGCGTCAATAGAGCCGCAGCCTTTTAGTACAGGGTAGTGCTCCTTTGAAATGAATGTGGGACCAAGGTGCAGTGGAGAACTGGCCATACGGAGCCATAGACATAAAAACATAAATATATAAAATACATAAATACAAATACAGCACCAATCTTAGTTTAGTTTGAACACGAGCAGAGGCGAGGGGCGAGTACCTGCGCCCATTACGTCAGTAATGATTCACTCCCCCAATAGTATGGGTTTAAACCAGGTCCGGTGCTGACGTAATGGGGGCGAGTACGTTCACTTTTCACTGCTACAGCCCTCGTTTCTTTTCATGTTCAAACCAAACTAAGATCGACGCAGTGTTTCTTATGGCATGTTTTTATCCTTCATACATGTTAAGAGATCAAATTGATCGACTTGAAAAAGGAATATGTCTTGACATAATCCACACAGACGTGACTTAGTAAAGCGTGAAGTCATGTATCATTTTAATCATTGCATTAGTCTGAATGTAAATCCCCTCGCCAGGCAAAGCTGGAGCAGCGTGTGGACCAAAGCGCATCAAACGAAAGGTATTAACAAAAAAACAATACACAACAACACACTCAAATGCTTGTATTTGTTGTATTTGCGCCAGCTCTGTGATGCACATCCACAACTTCATGCATTGGGTTAAATTAGGCTGTCCAGTCTCCGTGTTCAGTCCATTACAATCATGTTTGAAACCCAGACAGGAAGTCAGGCAGCGTAATACAGAGAGTGAATCAAAGCGCATCAAATGATCAGTAATTAAAGGAGAAAAAAAGAAAAATAGAATAAATATATATACTTTTATATTAGACACACATCTGATGCTTGTATTTGCAGCAGCTCCATGCCCACAACTTCACGCATTGTATTAAATTACGCTTCCCAGTCTCCGTGTTCACTCCTTTACTTCCATTGTATCTGTTCAGCTGAGAGAACGGAACTAACCCCATGACGTCAAACACAGCGACATTCCAAGATGGTGGCGTCCTAGGTCTAAAATCTATAGTAAAACATGCCGTTTTCTGCAAAATGGTTACTTTAATCAAGTTTGTTTAATATATTTTCATTAAAGTGGAATCCAATGTACAAAATAATGTAAACTTGACTGAGTGCTTCATTTCCCCTTTAAGCTTTGTTTTCTTAGTTTGCTTGTTATTACACCTGTACACAACGCTAAAGTCCATCATCTTCACATTGGCTTCATCTTCAGAAATCAATCTAATATTAATTATTATTATTTTTATTATGATTAATGATATAATTTAATAAATGCCACCTTGATGAACAGAATAATTTTCTTTACAAAAAGAAAAAAAAAGAATGACCACAAACTTTTGACCAGTAGTGTATATAACAGTTTTTTTTAAATGATTCTCTTCATCATTTAAAAAATGATGTTAAATGATTCTCTTCAACCTTCATCAAGGTTGCATTTAATTAATGTAAAAAAAAATTGTTAAATTTATTCATTCATTTTCTTTTCGGCTTAGTCCCTTTATTAATCAGGGGTCGCCACAGCGGAATTAACCGCTAACTTATCCATCATGTTTTATGCAGCGGATGCAATTTTTACTGTATTTTTGATTAAATAAACGCAGCCTTATTGAGTAAGATAAGCTTATTTTTAAACCTTTTAAAATCCTACTGTCCCCAAACTGACCGGTAATGTATATTAATATTTTTATGATATAACATCTAATTAATGTCACATAAATGCTGTTTCCCAAATACCAGAACGTTATCATAATTGTAAATGTGATGCTGATATTGTGTGATAAATATAATAACATTATTGTTTTTGTTGCCAATAAAGCATTTCCAAACAAAGAAGCAAAATAGTAGTTGTAATAATTATTTTAATGAATGATTTAATGAATCACTCATTAAGACGGGTCACTTACTGATTGACGAGTCTTGCGGTCACTTACTGATCTTTTTAATAATCATATTAAAAATATATATAGTATTGATTAGTATTGACAGCATTAAGAATATATGTATTGATTGAGCCTCTTAGACAATGCTAATTCACTACATAATAAATCATGTACTGAGTTTTTAAAAAAATAATCAATAGGTCAAGTTGAAGAGACTCCATCCACAGGGTCATTCAAGTTAAAAGAAGTCAACGCAATTCACTTATCATAGAAATGTTAAATATTTAAGAAGGTTATCATTTGTTAAACTCAACATAAACACAACATTAAGTTACCTGTCAACCTCACTAGTTAAGAGTTATTAATTGAAACATTTAGGTCTGCTTTTTTGTCTAAATGAACTGATTCCTTACTAAAAGAAGTTTTAAAAAGTGACGAAGCAAATCTTTTACTTTGGCGAAAAAAACAACAATATAATTACTTTTTATTATCACTAATACTTTCATGACCCTATGCTTATTTACTATATAAAGACTAAATTAACTGAATACCCCAGTCTCCCCAAATGCTTTCACCATCAGCAAATCCGAATCATCTCACAAGCATCGGTTCACGAATCGAACATGCGCACAAGACCTGTCATTTATACAGAAAACGATTTAACTCAACTCTTGCTAAGTGAGTGAAGTCTGTATAAGCGAATCGCTTACGTTGGTTTTCTGAAACACTTCGATCCATTCAGCAATAAGATCCGAGTCAAATGAATGACTCGTTCACAAATCGGTCATCATTTATCCTTTCCGTTCAGAATAGACCTGTTGCTATCGATAGCCTCTGTTATCATTAACGTTCAACAACGACAGCAGACCATAACGTCATAAAGTCATAACGATTACTATATTTAAACACCACAATTTACTGCAAATATGAAAACTTGTGAGATTCACTCACCGACTCCATCCTCTGATTTCAGCACCATGATCACGGCGCTTCAAACGATCCTGTGATTCGGAGTAAATGACCTGCTGGCGGTTTAACAAACCTCACACTTTCCCCTGTTAACTCACTGTTTTGAACTGTACCACAAACTGATAAGGTCGTTAGAAAGTATTCACTGCTCCAGAAGAGACCGGATGTCTCTGCGTGAAGCCCTCATACTCTGCAGAGAGGCGTGGCTTCATGACGACGAACAGCCAATCAGCGCCGAGCTTCGATTTTAGTTTTTTTCAGCGTGCGTGCAGATGCACACACACGCGCACACATATACATACAAACACGCACTCATCTTCTACATCTGAACATCAATGTAAAGCATGTAAACACAATCATAGACTAAAATAAAGGAGTCTGAAATGTTAAACATTATGGCAGAGTCAATATAACAACCCACATATGTGGCTTGATAGTTCTGAGAGCATTCAGGGCGGTTTCTAGGCTGACAGGTGTGGGAGGAAAGTTTTATGCGTCGGAAAAAAGCAGTGTAAAAATCCCGCAAATCTGCCCTTTCTGTTTCAGAAGAACACTTCTCTATCTGTCAAACAACAAACAGACAAAAAGCAACATAGGCTACGCAGTTCACTTTATTGTGATCTGTTAAAAAATGTACATATTATGAATGTTTATATTAAGCAAGGATGCACCATTATGATCAAAATGGTAAAGACTAACACTGTTATTCTGGTTTATGTGTGTGTTAGGTTACTTTATTTATACCAGAAGATAGATTTGGTTTGCAGTCAAGAGTCCCTATTTCATAACAGTGCCACACACAAAAACTCACATAGCGAGAACAACAACTGGACTAAAATACATAAAACATAAACAAAAAACTGTTCCGAAAAAAAACAACAACAACAATAAAGAATAAATAAATAATCACTTCAAGTGTCCACCCCCCCCCCCCCCCCCCCAAAATAAACCAAAAAAAAACCAAAAAAAACAAAAAAAAAAAAAAAAAAAAAAAAAAAAAAACTCCCAGTCTCCCCCCCCCCCCCCCCTCCACAAATATATGTTTAAAACAATCTATAAAATGTAAAATATACAAGTCGAAATACCTCTGCTTTAGTCTATGCCTTATAATGGTTTCTGCTATGTAACTATTTTTGTATCGTTTAGTTCTACAGCTTGATACTAAAAACCTGCGACTAGAAGGAAGGAGCTGAAACTCTGAGTGTAGGGGATGAGCAGTGTCACTTAAAATTGAACTTGTAATTCTCTTTAGCTGCTTGGTGTACACAGCCTCCAGATTGGCTAGTGACACCCCATTCAGCTCACTGGACCACTTAACTGAAAGTTTCCCAAACCATGACACTAAAGTAAAAGATAAAATGGATTCAGGGAAAGCATGGTAAAATAAAATTGTCATGTGTTTATCAATATGGAAATTATTTAGCTTTCTCAAACAAAATAGTCGCTGATGCCCCTTTTTACACACCGCTTCCCAATTCTTATCAAAGGAGAGTTTAGAGTCAATAATTGTGCCAAGGCATTTGTATGATTGCACACTTTTGACAGTCTGATTTTTAATGGAAGTGTTCACCTGTGTGTGAGCAGCCTTCCTAAAATCGATTATCATATCTTTTATCTTTAATCTGACAGAATCAATAAGTACTGGACCATGACCTGATTCATTATCATAAAGTTGGCTTTCATACTTAATAATGGTTCTATATTAATGGTGTGTGTGTGTGTGTGTGTGTGTGTGTGTGTGTGTGTGTGTGTGTGTGTGTGTGTGTGTGTGTGTGTGTGTGTGTGTGTGTGTGTGTGTGTGTGTGTGAGTGTGTGTGTGTGTGTGTGTGTGTGTGTGTGTGTGTGTGTGTGTGTGTGTGTGTGTGTGTCTGTGTCTGTGTCTGTGTCTGTGTCTGTGTCTGTGTCTGTGTCTGTGTCTGTGTCTGTTTCTGTGTGTGTGTGTGTGTGTGTGTGTGTGTGTGTGTGTGTGTGTGTGTGTGTGTACTGTAGTTCCAAAACACAAGTCCAGACACCATGGTAAATATAACATGTTTTGTTCATGTGGTACATGCAATTTTCTAGTTTTTTGTTTGGCTCTTGTTGCCATGTCTTGTTATTTTTAGAATACTATTGAGTACTTTAGAAACCTTTTTTATTTTTTGAGGTGATGCCATAGAGCAGGGGTGTCCAAACTTTTTCTTATGAAGGGCCAAAAACTAAACTTGATTGAGACTAGTGGGCTGAATGTAAATATAGTTGCCATAAAACTAACTAGAAAAAATGTATTTATATTAAATAAAACAGTATATATTTTTATATTTACTTATTATCTATGCAAAAACATCTTATTTATAACAGAATGGAGTTACACTAGTTTTTGTCTTGATTTGCTCACTGATGTCTTCTGCATAGTCCTCTATCTGTCAAGTGACAGTATTTACATTCGTTCATGTACAACATTTAATTGAAATTTTTCATTTCAGTTTGCTTTTTTGTAACTCAGCAATAAAACATTAGCCTCAACCCTCTCCATCATTCTCACTCTCTTATCAGATGGGATAGTGGGCCAAATCAAATGTTACAATGAGCCACCTTTGGCCCACGGGCCCTACTTTGGTCATCTCTGCCATAGAAGTAGGGATGTCCCGATCAGTTTTTTTTGCCCTCAAGTCCGAGTCCAAGTCATTTGATTTTGAGTATCTACCAATTCCAAAACCGGATCCGATACTTCTACAATGCAAAAAATAAAAATAAAAAAAGCGCAAAGAAACAGATCCAGGATGTTTTAATTTAATTCACCTTATTTTAACATTCAACAACTCTGTTTGAGATATATATATATATATATATATATATATATTTGAGTCCTGATCGGAAGCTAACATCTGATTCCGATCGAGTCTGAAACTCTATGATCGGGCCGGATTTCCGATCATGTGATCGGATCTGGACATCCCTATATAGAAAAACCTCTTTGGGTTCCCCAAATAAATTTTAAGTAAACAATTCTTAAACCAATCTTTTTTCTCTCATAGCGTGAAGATAAATGTCTATCTGTATTATCTAAAGAACCATTTTCCAACTCAAATAACCTTCTGTGGAATTAAATGTTCCCATGAATGTTAAATGAACCACCAATGGCAATTAAATTAAAGTTCTTTATTGGCTTAGAAAGGTCCCATGGATGATAAATGTCTTCATGGAACCTTTAATTCAGATTCTTTAGAGTGGATAAACGTTCTTTAGTTGTTTTAAGTTCTCTTATAAAAAGGGTCTTTGAGGAACACAAAATGGTTTTCCTATGCATCAAAATTGTATTTTCAAGTGTTAATATTGCTTTTTAAAGGTCAGAAAAATGTTTTCATGGAAGCAAAATGGTCCATGGTTTAAATGTAAAAACCATCATTGAGAACTTTTATTGTTAAGAGTTTGTATTAGTGTATTGGAGTAACTAATAATATGGTATTATGGTAATGGGGGGTCTAACAGGAACCTTTATACATTTTGGTCATGCATGAAACATTCCACAACAATTCATTTTAGTGCAAAAGAAAAGATTCTTTATATCCTTAAAATGTACTTTACACTAAAAATAAATGCTTATCTTAGTAAAGGGAGCTGTCACTGGGTCATTACCTTTTCAAAAGTTACATAATTGTTTCCATATTGGGACCTCAAATGTACATCCTAGGTACATTTGGATACTAATAAACTGTATACAATTAAAGTCAAAATTATTAGTTATTAATTATAAATAATTGTTATTTATATCAACTATTTCCCAAATGATGCTTAGAGCAATTTTTTCACAGTATTTTTGGCTTTTCATTTTTTTAAAAGCATTTTAAGGTCAATATTATTAGTCCCCTTAAGCAATATTATGTCTTTTCATGACGCAAAGATAAAATAAATCAGTTATTAAAATAAGTTATTAAAAGTTTCATGTTTAGAAATGTGTTGAAAATCAATCTTCACTCCGTTAAACAGAACAGGGGGAAACATATACAGGGGGGTAATAATTCAGGAGAGCTAATAATTCTGACTTCAATTGTACCTCTAAGGTATCAGTATGGACTCTTTAGTTACAAATGTGCACTTTTTAAAAAGCTACTGCCACATTGACATCTCCCATTATTTCTGAGAGTGTAAGAACTGGTTTACTAGAAGGTCCAATTTTGGTGAACAAAATAACAGTTCTTTGTGTCACTGCTGTAAAAACCCTCTTTTAGAACCTTTATTTTTAGGCCTATGATTTATATTTCTGTTTGGCCTTAAAACTAAAAATAATTGGCCTCAAAGTCCAAAAAATAAACCAAAAACGGAAATAATCTCCACGTGTGACAACTAGAAGTCTTTTCAACCCCAAATAATCTGACAGATAAAGAAAACATTCAGAATAGACTCAGAGCCTCAGGATATTTGAGGACGCTATAATCTGCCTTTCAGCAACTCTTAAGAACAGAGGCTTTTTTTTTTAACTCCTCTTGCCCCAGGATGACAGTGGTCACATCTTAAGCGTGACCAAAGGATGATTATCCTCAATACTGGATGATCGAGCACTACGTGAACAAGCTCTTTGTTTGGATGTTTACTGACCATTCAAGGCTGCCAAAGAGCAAATGTGGAACCAATCTGAGACAATAAAAGAACCAGCAAAAATACATCAAAGGTCCCGACAAGTGTGAATCTGAGTCGAGCATCAGGCTGCAGCTGGAGATGTGAAACAAATTCATTTTCCAGGTGCAAAAAGGAAACAAACATGGTTTCCGGTATGTGAAATTCCCTGAATCTGATGTAACTGTGGCTTGTGTCTGCGGTATTAGAAGCAGAAGGAATAGATCATCTAATGACGGATTGTTTGTGTCGCCTCAGAGAAGAGGGTGCGGACAGCTAATGCCAGATGCTCCTGTTTACAGCACAGCCTAGTGTTTACTAGTAAAATATTATAGTCGTGTGGGCTCAGAAAAGACATAAAGCAGACCATGCAACAAGGCATCTTCATCAAAGATAATCAGCCAATAAAACTTGAAGTGACATTATAATAAAACTGTCTGTTGCTATGGGCAAAACACAGTATTTAGAAAAGAAATAAAGTGTGGGAAAAGAGAAAAATCCTAAGCTGCATTCAACACAAGCTAAGGTACCGTAAATGAACCATCATGGTACTGCATGTGTAACGAAGGCCAGCTAGGGAAGTGCTTTTGCAAGTAAACCTCACTCCTCTGACTTCTAAAGGTGCTCTAGCGACAGATGCTAGAGGCCATGGTCTTTAGGCTCCTTGTTAAGCCTGGTTTATACTTCTGCGTCAAGTTATCAGCGTGACCCTTGGCGCATGCCTTGCGCATTGCCATGCATTTATACTTCTACACGCTGTTTGTGTTGCTTTGGTTGTTATGTTCCTCTGTGTCATGTTTCTTTGCTGGTGTTTTGTTTTTTCTGAACGCTACCTTAATGTACAAATAGCTTAAACTCGCTCATTTTGAGGCCGGAACAGGACGTGCAACAAATTTAATCATAAGGTAAACACAAAACAAACTTTCCACCTGGATCTCGATGCTTGTAAATACTCGCTCCAACAGGTTTGCATGGCTCTCGGTCCCACCCACACTCGTCAGTGCTACCAAGCGACCAATCACAGGGCTTGCGCTACGTGTCGTAGCAACATGTAGTTACATTTTTCGAGAGGTGCGCAGCAGCGTCGGCGTCAGCCACGGCGAGGGCTATGCGACTACGCGAAGGCTGCATATGTGTACGCTTGACGCAGATGTATAAATCAGCCTTTAGAGCAGTGGTAGGGAACCTATGGCTCTCCAGCCACATGTGGCTCTTTGACCAAAAATATGTGGCTCTCCAGCTGTCTTCCTTCAATATTATTTTTAGAATTTAAAAAACTATAACCATTACTATCCTGAAACTATGACCATCATGTTTCCTACCAAAAAAAACAATTACAATCCCCTTTTAAATTATAATTTTATACAGCACAATGAATAGGAACTCAGTAAACATTAAAAGGACGTTTTGACCAATGTGTGTTTGTGACAATGTGGATAAACTTGTATTGCGACACCAATAAAAGGCAAACAACTTACATTTCTATGATGACTTAAATTCAAAAAACATTCATGAGTGGTGATGGCGAAAATAAAAATATTATAAATTGCCCTTTCTTCATTCATGGACTTGTGATGCTTCATATTTGTTTATTTTTGAGTTGTGTATGGACATACATTAAGGTTTTGTTTAAACCTGTATTATTAATATTAATGTAATATTTATAGCAATATTACAAATAATAATATAGTATTAGTGGTAATACTATAATAATTCTTTTGTAATTTATAGTAATACAGTAGCAAATGCATTTTTAAAAAGGCATTTTGATATATATATATATATATATATAT
>CAIGQZ010000217.1:584645-619058 GCA_903798205.1 Danio tinwini | reverse complement strand
TAAGATGCAAAGCAATGTGTGCTTATGCTTCATTTGTAGAAAATCACATTATTTGTTCATATATCTCACTTTGATTATATACAGCTACTCAGCAAACATGAAAATGACTGTCATATTTCCTATTTCCTCCGTAAGGCCCGTCCTCAAGAGGCTCTGATTGGTCAGCTAACACAATGTGTTGTGATTGGCGGATTGGCTCCACTTCAACAGTAAAAGCTCGCTTTGACTCTGCTGTGTAAATATTGTTTTTACCGTAGCATTTTTACTGATTTTTGTGAATTTAAAATCATGATAATTTTTTACAGTAAACAATAATAACTTTTTTTTCATAAAATGACAGTGGGCCAGAATAATACATTTTTACATCAAATACTGCCTTTTTAAATCTTCTGAAAAGTTACACAACATTGAAAGCACACATTGGTGCTGTGTTGTCTAAAATAAATATAAACAATATAATATAAACAAAAGTATACAAAGAAAATGTGGTAAATGATAACCTTTCTATTTTAAATTAGGAATAAATGTCAGCAATAGTTTACAAAATAAAATAAAAATTACACAAACACATAACTAAATATATCTGGTGAAATGGTGAATTTACACTTGCTTTGCTATCTTCAATGTAATTGAATTAAGACATTATTTTCCCGCATGCTATTTAAAATCTTTTACCATCACAGAATTTAAAAACATTTAAATAAACAAACTAACTAGCAAACTAAATACATGAAATAAAGAAAGAAAAAGAAAGAAAGAAAGAAAGAAAGAAAGAAAGAAAGAATAAAAGGTAAATTGTATTTTTTTTCTTACAATTCTGATTCTGATTTTGTGAGTCCCACAATTCTTTTTTATTTTTGTTTATGTCTCGAAATTAACATTGTGCAGTTTTTTTTTACACAGAATGGCAAATTTGCACTTAAAAATTTAACTGTGGTATGTTAACTCATTCATTAATTTTCCTTCGGCTTAGTCTCTATTTCAGAGGTCGCCACAGCGGAATGGACCAACTATTCCGTCATATGTTTAACACAACGAATGCCCTTCCAGCCGCAACCCAGTATTGGGAAACACCCATACACTTTTGCATTCACACACACACTCATACACTACAGCCAATTTTATTAATCCAATTCACTTATACCGCATGTCTTTGGACTGTGGGAGAAACCGCAGCACCCAAAGGAAACCCACACCAACACGGGGAGAACATGCAAACTCCACACAGAAATGCCAACTGGCCCAGCCGGGACACAAACCAGTGAACTTCTTAACTGTGAAGCGACAGCGCTAACCCATGCCACTCTGGTATGTAAACTCAAAAATCTGAATCAGAACTCAGAATCACAAAAACGTTTACCTTCATTTATTAGTCTTTTATTAAGTCAGAACTGTGAAAATTCAGAAATGTCCCCTTTTGCATTCATAAACAGTGACTCCACACTCTCCTCTCCCTGTCAGCCACAGACAACCATATAACAAGCCCCGCCCCATGTTACCACTATTGTCCGACTCAAAATCGATGTGCAAGCTGGTTTGAAACAGATCCTCGTTTAAATACTAATATTTAAATCATGCCACACTACTGCGTTTTAAAACACAAAATGCACTTCAATAAAACGTGAGCTTTGAAATTTCAGATGATTACAAAAATGACTCTGAGGAGATGTTTAATTTAGGTATGAAGTTTAAACGTGTTTGTTGTTGGATCTGTGTACATGAGCAAAGTAAAAGTTGCCTTTGAGGTGAAAGTATACGTTATCTGAACTCTGATGTCGAACCCCTGCTCTGCCAAACTGCAGAATCATCTGAGCAGAAGAGCAGACGGCAGAAATAAAAACGAGATGCAGAGCCTTTACTTGATGCCGCTTTACCCAGCAGAAATACAGACAAGACTCCTGCGATTCACTGTGCTGATTCTGTATTCTGATTGTGTGTGTGTGTGTGTGTGTGTGTGTGTGTGTGTGTGTGTGTGTGTTCTAGCACACTGAGTCTTCTGTTCAACGAAAAGCAGATGTGAGACTTAATCACAACCCTTAGCAAGACCGTCTGAATATATTTAAATATCATTTCCACCTTATAACCTAAACACTAAAATCACAATGGCTGACACTGTAATCCTGCAACTTCATTCCAAACCAATCTCAGTGCCGTGAAAGGATGGCATTAAAACATTCAAAATAAGAAAAGTGAGGAAGCAACAATCCTTCTGCATGTACAGTATTTATGGATTTTTTAAAATCGAAACAGTGCCTGCTAAATGGAATTAATAGGATATTATAATATTACAATTTATTAATTAATATATGAATATTACACACCGTAAAAAGTGATTGGTTGCTTCGTTCATTCAATCATTCATTTATTTTCCTTTAGCTTAGTTCCTTTATTCATCAGGGGTCACCAAAGCGGAATGCCCCGCCAACTTATCCAGCATATGTTTTACACTGCGGATACCCTTACAGCTGCAACCCATCACTAGAAAACATCCATACGCACTTATTCACACACATACAATATGGACAATTTAGTTTATTCAGTTCACCTATACCGCATGTCTTTGGACTGTGAGAGAAACTGGAGCTCACGCCAACACGGGGAGAACATGCAAACTCCAGCCGGGACTTGAACCAGTGACCTTCTTTCCATGAGGTGACAGTGCTAACCACTGAGCCACTGTGTCACCTTATTTTAAAAATTAATTTGACTTAATATTTATAATAACGCACATCATCCGTTTACTTAATTTTAAGCCAATAAGTTTAGTTTACTCACTTTTTTAAAGTCAACTAATTGCTTTAAAAGCAATGGGTTTACTCACTTTTTAAATTAAAGTCAACTATTCACTTTAAAAAGCAACATATTGTCTCACTTTTCTAAATAAACTAATTGTTTTAAAACCAATAGGTTTAATTAGGTTTTTAAAGTAAAGTCAACTAATCACTTTAAAAGCAATAGGTTTACTCTCTTTTTTTAAGTCAACAAATCATTTTAAAACTAACAGGTTTCCTCACTTTTTTAAAGTAAAGCAGCCGCTTCGAATGTTATTACTCGATTGAATGAGCGTTAACAGTGGCTATCAGCTAATAGATATGGGTCAGTAGGGGCCTTCTGTGCCTACTAGTAGGCTCAGTCATCTACATAATTAATCAGCTAGTACAGTAGTCATAGTAGTCAGTAGTCATACAGTAGATCACATATGACTTTGGCTGGAAGTTAACGAAAATTATTATTATTATCTATTAAATGTTCCATTTATTGTATTTTATCAACGTCTACCTCTATCTACCTCAACCCTAAACCCAACCGTCACAGTAATGTAAACACAGATCTGGATCTGGAGTCTACTCTAATAGTATAGCTGATTAACCACGAGAATTATTTATATTATTTATCAAATTTCCCATTAATTGTATTTTATTAACGTCTACCCCTACCCCAACCCTAAACCCAACCATCACATTAATGCAAAAACAGATCTGCATTTGGACAGCCTTCTGAGTTTATTAGTAGGCGCAGAAGGCCCCTACTGGCCCAAATCAATCAGCGGATAACCACTGATAACGACCATTCAATCGAGTGATAACATTCAAAGCGGCTGCTTTACTTTATAAAAAAAATTCAGAGTAAATTCAATTAATCATATGATAACATTTGAATCGGGTGAGTAAAGTCAACTAATCGCTTTAAAAGCAATGGGTTTACTCACTTTTTAAAGTAAAGTAACTAACTAAGTTACAGTGGAATCAATGCAGAACTAAAACAATTTTTTAAGACAGAATTTTTTTTCCGAGGCTGTATAGTTCCTTACATTTTCAGTTGCATATGATGAGGCATCTATTAAGCTGAATCCTTTCTCAGACAGCTGGCTTTAAATTACTAAGCACCAGGGTCGAACAAACAACTTAAGCTTTTATCTTTTAAAGGCTGTATTTAAATGCCAAATGAAACAGCCGTCAGAGAACCTTATTAAAGTTGCACTGCGTTTATGACTTCTGAGGTCCGTTCACAGAGCTGAAACTCAAAGAATCAAGATGCCATTTTTTAAGTTGAATGAAGAGAAAAATCAGACCTGACCTTCACTGCAGGTGTTACTACAGTGAAAGGCTTGATAAGACTGTGGTTGTAGAAAAAGGTCATGCCATTCACTGTGTACGGATTAGGGCATATTCACAAACCTTCAAGTGTCTACTACCGTTGACATACTTTACTCTAAATTATTAAAGGTATCTGTGAGAATGAAATAGCACACTAAAACTAAAGAAAACTTTGAGGAAAGTCCAATGTAAATGGCAGTACAATTTGAAATGACCTGTCATATCCCACACTATTTAAATGCTTTGTTTATGGCTTTATGCTTGCAGCACCTGTTATAGTCTACCTTTGTGAAATGAAAATGCAGATACTGCCACCTGCAAGTGTGGAAACACATATGATGCATCCCAATTCGCATACTTATACTACGCCCTAAAAGTATGTACTTTTTTGTGAAAGAAATCATGGTGGCAGGCCAGATTGACCGTCAGGCCACCGGGAAATGGCCACCCGGTGCTGGCCAGTCCACTCCTGCACCTTACCATGGGCTCACACATGCAACGCGCATGTTTCATTTCAGAGCCAACCGAAATTAAAACCAAGTAGACTGAGGCCCCGTTTACACTAATGCGTTTTCGTTTTGAAATGGCGTTTTAGATCAAAAACGATCCGCATACACACTAGCTTTTCATTTAGCGTTTCTAAACTTATCCCCGTCCACACTACTCCACCAAAAACGTATATCACGTGACCACTCGTGCACTCTGGGCATGCGCGTCCAAGTATAAACAGGAAACATGTGTCTCGCTCGGCCTTTGGCTATTGTTAATCAACAAATGCTGGTTGAACGATGAAAGCGAGAGATTAGCGAGTGCTTGAACAATAGCTTGCCTCTTGCAAATATATGCAGCTGCTGTAGTAAAAAAGGCAGAATTTAACTGCACAATGGTGCCTAAAACAGACAATAGTGCAAACAACGCTCCCATTTCTGTGTCCATATTGTTGTTTACAGTGAAGGCTGGTCTGCCGTCTTCTGGTAGCGTTATAATCATGTGATAGGGGCTTGACAAATAAGGGAAGGATACGCAATGATCCAAAAGCCAATAGCGAATGTCTGCAGCCACGCCTCCGTTTTCAGATGTCTCTCTTTTCCCCATCCACACTGAGACGGAGCAGCAGCGTTTCAGAATGAAAACGACCTCTCCAGCGTTTTCAAAACGTTTCGTTTTTGGGGCTCGAAAACTCCGGCGTAGTGTGGACGGATGCCGTAACCGCAGCAAAACATATGCGTTTTAAAACGAAAACGCATTAGTGTAAACGGGCCTGAGACACTGAGAAAGAAACAGCGTGATGCCGACAGAACAAACGTAAACACGAGTACAAGAGCGTGCATCCCAAGCACGCCCACATCAAGCGGAAGTGCACATGGCCTAAGCGCGCTCACGATGGCACTCAAGACACACAATGACAAAATGAGTGCTTGACCCGAGACAACTCAAGCTAAGCACAACATACAGGAGTAGACAGAACTAGTGTGTGGACAAGACAAGAAACAAAACAAGAATTTACAAGACTGGAGTGGCAGAACCCTGACAGGAACCTTTGGCATACTCTTTTCAACATGCTACAATTTGGGACATACTAATACTATTTTCAAATACTATTTAGGATGGATAGTATGTGCATTGGGATGCAGCAACACTCTTCTTCTTCTTCTTGTTTTAACGGTGGATCGCAAAATAATATGTGCAGTACCATCTCCTATCTTTCAAATGGACCATTGACACTTAAACCACTAAATTCCTGATTGACCTACCTACCCACTTGCAATCACCCTTGATTTTATAGGCTACCCGTTCAGAGACTTCCTTAAGATTCATTCTGTGCTGTGTGTTCAGCTCCTCTGTCCACCCTCAGCCCTTTTGTTAAAAAAAGAAACACGAAAAAAAATGAACCCCTTATACTCGCTTGTGCAATCAAATACTGTAACAATAAAGATTTCATACTTCTACCTGAATTTGATACAATATTAATTGAAAACTGCTCTCCTTTATTCTCTAGTTCTTCCTTCATCTCCTTTCTTTCAACAGTAAACACATCCTCTCATACAAGCACAACACATTTTAGTTGACTGTCATCCGTTTCGTGGGTTCACACGCAGGCGGGACCAGACGTAGCCTACACAAGATGGAATTTTTAATCACTGCTAGTTCTTTGACATCGGCTTGTGTGTTCTAAGCTTAATGCATTTTAAAAATCAGCTTTGTTTACATTACTAAAGCTGGGAAACGCTGCTATTCTATAAGCACCACCTACTGGCAGAGAGTGAATTAGCATTTTTATTCAGCCTATAAACTGTTTTTGTTTAGTTTTTAGTAGGCCCACACGGAATCTGCGCGCGCAGAATTCCGCAGATTTTCTGCAGATTTCCGCAGATTTTTAGCCCATCATTAATTCTGTTTATTTACTTAAAGTTAACTATTTACAGTTAATCTAATCGGATTTGCATTTTAAACATTAAATACAAGTTAAAAAGATATTTTTTTTTATTTAGGTTTTAGTTTTTATGATTTATTAAGGTTTTAGTTATGATACTCCCAAAATAATTCTGCAGAAATCCGCAGATTCCGTCTGGCCCTACTTATTAGTTATGTTTTATGTCGTTTGCATATTTTTACAAAGTGTTATGACCCGTGATATACTTTCATTTATTTATTTTTGTTTCTACGTTGTGATGTTCTGTGCCGTTGTTGTGTTTTCTTGTTTCTCTTTTTTGGTTTTTGATGTTTGCAGATCACATATATCTGTTCCCAATCAGAGCTGCTGATTACCAACCTGAAAACTGAGGTTGATAATATTGTATCTTGTATTTGATGCAGTACTTTGATCAAGACAAAGTGGTGTCATTAGTTGATTCTGGCTCTTCCTTCTTTTCTATTTTAACCCATAGATTATTATATTACTGTAACTGAGCTATGTATTAACTTTAGGTTTTGAGATTATATAATCTAATCTACATCAATTCCAGATAATGTTCTGAATGGTGAATGACATGAATGGTAAATGAATGTACATGAATGGTGATTACAGTCAAGTGGTTCCCTCAAAAATTTCTATTCTTGCAGACAGTTCAGCCTGCAATAAAACAAATTGACACCTTGTTTATGTACTTACAATAAATTTTAATTTACAGTGGTTTCTAGCTTTTGAAAAAAAAATCTAATTTACATTGGCTGATTTGCTTGTAAAAACAAAAAACGAAATGGCAGAATCTGTCAAAAATTGTGAAATCATCTGTGAAAAATTTCAAATGTGTGCATTACAATACCAGACAATAAATACTGTAAACTCCCAGTCACTAGATTTTTCTATGTCCAAAATGCATTTCCTGACTGAATAAAAGCTCACTTGCTGCAAGGCTGAAATCGGAAACATTTCCGCACCAAATAAACGCCCACATCAAGAATAAATGGCAGAGCTGCATGGATTGGTATATATTTTAGGAATGAATTAGCAGTGTTGTCGCCAAGTGGTTTGAATTCAAGGCAATTTAAGACCAGGTGGAAACAGACCAAAATAAACAGTTATCATACCAGCTCACCACTCTCTCTCTCTGATTCTCTGAACACACTGACTGCTACGCAAAACACCCTAATTACAGCACACACACACGCACGCACACATGCACGCCTGCACACACGCATGCACGCTCACACACACCTGTTTCAGAGCTAACAGAAAGAGAAAGCAGGGGAACTTCTGTGATGAAGATAATTATAAACTGCAGAACTAAAACATATGGGGTTTGTGTAGAAGGACATCATCAAAATCTAGGTATATGTTATAATTGTACAGTATATTAAGATTGTAGAATTTTTTCCTTTTCTAAATCTACCTTCATGGGTCAGAGACAAAACTGTTTTTCAGACATCAACACGATAAAAGTGTAATATAACTTTGTTTATTTAGTTATTTAGCACATTAAAATGTGTTTGGGTTTTTAGTCTAAGAAAAAGTAAATTATAAAGCAATCCTTTCAGAATTCATGCAGGATTTTTTGTTTTTTTTTATATTTTAATATTCTGAGAAAAAACAAACCTTAAACCATTTTTCAAAAGTCACACATTTAAAATAATTTTAAGTAATTTAAGTCACACATTTAAAAAAAGGTTGTAACAATAGTGTATACAGTATGTCAAAAACAATATTTTAAAGCATATTTAAGAATTATTTGATAATACGATCAGTCATTTTAAATCTTCATATACTTCATGACTACACTGCATAAAAAGAAACATAGCATTTTTTTCAGCATACGTTTCAAACTACAGCTGATCAAATCATTACAGAACAAGTAAGTGATATTCTAAGTCGATCTCTCTCTTTTGTATTTTGTAGTGCTGTATTTATACCAAAGTAATCTGGTAGTGTTTGCTTTGCTCTGGCTTTTTTGGAGTTAATTATTGTGATCTCCCGATTGCAACAGAGAAATACTGGGAAATCTCTGTAGACTGATGCCATTTCATGTCGTTCAGCCTTGTAATCTTAAAATATGAGCAAAATTACCTGTTTTGTCATCACTTTAGACATTATGCTAGAGAATCAATCAAATACTAGCTCTAAAGTGACACTGGTGAGTTAGTAACGGTTTCTGCTGTTCTGATGTCAGCTGCAGATGTGAATGAATGGCGGAAGAAAGTAGTTCCTCTTACAAAAGGGTTTTTGAGACTTTTCGTGTTTAATTTTTTTTTTATATACACGATGTTGCTCTGATTAGCAGAACATTATTTTACCCAAATTTTGACATTTTAATTTCACAAAAGTTATTTAAAACATTAAAGCAGATACTTGCATTAAATATGCTTTGAAAATAAAAATAACTTAGCAAATTTAATTTGATGCAGACCCTAAACTGAGATCTTTAATGCACTAAAAAAAATTTCCATTACATTTTCCATGACAGACGTTGAAACTATCTGATATTTCCAGGTTTTTCATAACATCCAGTGACAAGACTGTCAGTACACTTTGGATCTAATACAAGAGGATCAATACAAGCTAAGCATTCTGTTAATTGGCACAGCTGTAGCCTTATTGTTAATATCCAGCATAAAATCTCTCACTCTTAACCAATTAAACGCCATCATTCTGTGACAATACTACAAACCGGACTGCAACAAAAAATTATTCATTGAAATTGCAAAAATATTAAAATTTTAAAAGTTAAGTGATTGCAAATAATGTATATAGGCTGAATTTAAACAAACAAATTAGATTTATTAATGTTCAACTTTATTTGTTTAAATTCATTCATTCATTCATTTTCTTTTCGGCTTATTCCTTTTATTAATCCGGGGTCGCCACAGCGGAATGAACCGCAGACTTATCCGGCATATGTTTTACGCAGTGGATGCCCTTCCAGCTGCAACCCATCTCTGGGAAACACCCATACACACTCATTCACACTCATACACTATGGACAATTTAGCCTACCCAATTTACCTGTAGAGCATGTCTTTGAACTGTGGGGGAAACCGGAGCACCCGGAGGAAACCCATGCGAACGCAGTGAGAACATACAAACTCCACATGGAAACGCCAACTGATTTAGCCGAGGCTTGAACCAGCGACCTTCTTGCTGTGAGGCAACAGCACTACCTACTGCTCCTGTTTAAATTCAGCTCATATAAATAGTTTGCAACCACTTAAATTTAGCAAATCCAAAGAATCATTATTTTTCAGTGCATAATGGTCTTCTACACAAACAATACGTGCCAGAAGCGACCAGAGATGTCTATGGTCAGCACAGTCATTTCCATCACGAGGGCCTGGTGGGCTGCTCTGTTTTCAGCACAGAATTAAAAGCCAGAATAAACACAGCAGCTGCACGATTAAATAAGAAACCTGTTGAAAAAGCCCTCTCAGAGACGGCAGCTGAATTATGCTAATGCTCTCCATGTCACGGTGAACTATTCAGAGCAAAAACCATTTCCATGGACACGGTGTATAAAAGGAAATAAGAGAAGAATCAATGTTGCTGAACAAATAGAGCCATGCTGAGTCTGCCAATGCTACAAAACTGAAAGAAGATATATACAGTTGAAGTCAGAATTATTAGCCTTCCTGTTCAATTTAAGTTCTTTTACATTTTCCCCCCAAATTCTTTTTAACAGAGATTTTTCTAGAACACATTTCTAAACATAATAGTTTCAATAGCGAATTTCTAAAAACTGATTTCTTTTATTTTTGTCATGATGACAGTACATGATATTTCACTACATATTTTTCAAGACACAAATATTCAGCTAATGCGGCATTTAAAGGCTTAACTAGGTTAATTAGGCAAGCTAGGATAATTAGGCAAGTTATCGTATAACAGTGATTTGTTCTGTAAACAAAAATATCTGAAAAAATATTGCTTAAAGGGGGCTAATAATATTGACCTTAAAATGTGTTTTTTTTAATGTAAAACTGCTTTTATTCTGGCCGAAATAAAACAAACAAGATTAAAATTATTATCAGAAATACTGTGGAAATGTCCTTGCTCCGTTAAATATCACTTGAGAAATACTGTAAAACCTGTGAAATTTTTATTTGCTCAAATATTTCCGTAAGTGATGTTAAATGGAGAGAAGTAAATAATATATGAATAAATAAATATGCTTTATTTATATCTATATTTATACTATATTTACTATATTATTACTATTAATTACTATATATAAATATATAGTAATAAATACAGCACATATAGACACATTTTTGTTTATGATTACTTTAGTTCGTATCTTCTTCAAATGTTCCTACTATATTCAAAACAGTCTGTCTGACATTTAAACATTTAAATATGACTCATTTAAGCTAAATAATCCACAAGTGAAGTTTCATAAACTAATTTCGAGAGGAGCACGTGATATGATTGAGCATGACTGGCTGCTCATCTGTAATCAGTAATAATCCAATCCGACTAATCCAAGCTTACAATAAATAGACTGATTTTTACTGCTCTATCTTCGTTTTGGAAAAATCCCGTTCCACCCCATCTCCTCTTTTTCCTTTCTTTTTTAAAGGGAGCTCTCGAGACCTATCTGATCTCGTACCCCTTATATGCTTATTGACCGAGCGGGAGCCTTGGGCTCAACTATCTCCAAGCTCAGCGACAGCATGCAAAACCTGCTATTAAGGCCAAACATATCTAAGTAGGAACTCCTGAAACATAATCGGAAAAAATGTGAATATCATGTTGATTTATTCACCCTTAAGTTTTGGTCAAACCGTGGTCCAGATGTACCTGCCCAGGCTCACTGGATGTACAGGTTTCAGCCTACATTCTTTAGTCATTTATTTTCCTATGGCTTAGTCCCTTATTTATCATGGGTCGCCACAGCGGAATGAACCACTAACTATTCCGACATGCCCTTCCAGCCGCAACCCAGTACTAAGAAACACCCATCACCCATACACACTCATTCACACACGCACACATACACTACGGCCAATTTAGTTTTTCTCAATTCACGTGTAGCGCATGTTTTGGACTGTAGAGGGGAAACTGGAGCAGAGATTTTGTTTTCCCTCTGTGTGTCTTTTCTTCATGAAACTTAATTTAAATGTAAAATTTCATTAAACAAATTAAACATTTTGGTTCATTTTTTTTACCCCTTGAAATATATTTCTTTCGTAATAAATAAAATAAAAAAGTTGTTTAGAAAAATGTTGGAAACCGGTAACCATTGTCTTCCATAGTATCTGTTTTTCTCTTAAGTCAATGGTTACCGGTTTCTAACATTCTTCCAAATATCTTATTTAATGTCCAGCTGAAATTTTAAGCTCAATTATTTTTGGAACCACTTAACGGAGAGTAAATTGACATTTTTGTGTGAACTATCCCTTTAAACAAATCAGTAATGTAAGATGTTAATTTATGAAGTTACTGCACTTGTGATACTATGTCAATAATAAATCCTTCTGAACTTTCTTGACAGTCTGATGTGACAGCACTGCCTTTAGGAGCAATATATCAGTGACGGGGTCCCAGATCTAATATTTCTGAATAGTTTGTGTCAAAGTTTAGCTGCACTGATTGATACATACACATTTCAGAGACCATATTGGCCAGCATTGGGATGCTGACAGCCGGTTCCAATAAAGTCCATGTCTGGAGCATTAGACAGTCGCAGGAGCCCAGAGGCTCGCAGTGTTTATGATGCTATTACTCACTGCTTTGACAAATGCAGATCTAGAACGCAACTGTATATATATATATATATATATATAAATATATACATATACACATATGAGAACAGAACAAAATGCATGATGAGAGAAAAGTTCTGTTCCATAAGATGAGGAAAAACAAATGGCTTAGAATTTTCCCCCGAAATGAAAATTATGTAATTATTTATTCACTGACAGTTGAAGTCAGAATTATTAGCCCTCCTTAATTATTAGCACCCCTGTATATTTGTGTCCCCAATATCTGTTCAATGGAAATATTTTTTCTAAACATAATAGTTTTAACAACTCAACTTCTTTTATCTTTGTCATGATGACAGAAAATAATATTTTACTAGATATTTTCAAGATACTTGTATTCAGCTTAAAGTGACATTTAAAGGATTAACTACACTGTAAAAAAAAATCTGTAATTTTAAGGTTTTAAAGGTCGTTAAATTACAGAAAATTACTGTAAAAAAATGGACATTACAGAAATTTCCTTAAATTTAAATTTCTGGTAAATTTCTGTAATTCAACCTCTGTAATTTTACAGCAAATTTCTTGAATTTAATGGTAGTTATTTTAAGTTTTTTTCATAAACCATAAAATTACGGCGTTTTTTACAGTGTATGTTAATTAGGCAAGTTAGGGTAATTTGGCAAATCATTGTATATTGATGGTTTGTTGTAGACATTCAAAAAAAATATTGCCTAACTAATTTAGAACTTTTCTTATAATTAATAATTTTGTTGTTTGAAATTTTTTAATTGGTGTTGCAGTATTATAAGCTTTAACACAGAACTTATAAATGACACCTTAAACATACTTTCCAACAACTCATATTCCAACAGCTTTTATTTATTTCATTATTTTTTTGCTGAATATTATTGAAAACAATCAGAATATTGTATTATCATGTATACAACATACAGAAAATATAAATAATTTCTCCAGTAAATATTATAACAAATAAAAAACAAGTCTAATATATCCAGATGCATCAGAATAATGTAGCTACTATGTACTACTATACTATGTACTATACTACGCATGTCTTATCTGCCTCAGAGCTAACTCACTTGAACTGTCTCCATCACTGCTCTTATCAAATGTCTAATCTGCATTATTCTCATGGTCACTAAAACCCATCTCATCCTCATTTTCATCTGCAGGAATAGCCAGTTCTGTCCTTTTATCGTTTTACTTACTATAGAACATGGTGGTGCCTGTATTCATATCTATTCAAAAGTAGTATTGCCATTAAAACTAGATTTTATCCATTATGCAAATGCCATTAACATACAACTAATCAACATTATATTACTAGGATTCATGTTGTTGTTGTTACAACTTAAAAGTTTACAGCTGACCTTGATAGCTAGCTAACCCATTGCAATATTACACATTCCACTATTGCATGTGGCAACATGTACATTTGATCGATTTACAAAAAACAAATATGATAAAAAAATTAGTTGTGAATGTTTCATCATAACTTACTGGAGGTGATGTTTCAGATTTTTTGTGGATCTGATCA
Organism: Danio tinwini; assembly: GCA_903798205.1. Lineage (NCBI taxonomy): Eukaryota > Metazoa > Chordata > Actinopteri > Cypriniformes > Danionidae > Danio > Danio tinwini. The sequence continues at coordinate 605,270 of CAIGQZ010000217.1, read as the reverse complement.
TTTGATCCTTTGTTTTTATTGACGTTTACGTTTGCATTCAGCGACTACTTAAAATAAGCGCCAATCTGTCAGAAATCGCGCTACAGAAAAACACTGCAGATCATGTGACTTAACCAAACCACGTCATTGGCTTTACTAAGGTATTTTCTTTCCAGCAAAAAAAAATAAATCAATGATGGTCCTAAAGAAGCAGTGGCAGGAAAATGAACATAAATATGTTGCCATATGGCAACATAAAAAAATTAAAAACTGCTTTTATTTTAGCCGAAAACTGCTTTTTATTGTTAGTTTACTGAAGTGAAAAAGCATTAGATTTTTATTAAATAAATGACATTTTGATCTGTTTCTAACATCTACATGTTTGGGGGTTGAAATGACATTACAGCAACAGAATAATGAATATACTGTAAAATAATAAATTTTATTTTTAGCTGAAGCACTCTATAAAGACTCAAGGAGTTTAGGCAGAGATTAGATGAAATTGCTGCGCTTCTGCTTATCCCTGATGGTGATTTGAGATGAGAAGGTGGAAGAATGAGAAGCAGATTTCAGGAATCTGATATTAACTTGTCAAGCAGATGCAATAAAAGAAAAAGCCAGGGATAATAGATTTATGTCCAGTCATCCTTTTTGGAGAGGCTGAGCTCAATAAGAGGCTCTGGAGAGCTAAAATGAGATATGAGGATATAGTGGTTCAGTTTCAAACACTTGAAAATGTCTTTTCAACACAAAGACTCCTCCAAAAAAAACTGATTTCTTATTTTTTAATTTCTAATCAGACAATTCTAAAGTGGAAAATGTTTTCTGATGGACATTATTTGTATTAATAATAGCTATACCATCGAAATATAAGAAACATGTTAATTAAGGTACATAACCATATAATAGATGAATGAGCAATATCACACTGAGTAAGTGAAGTGGCTGTATATCAGCACTTGTGGGAGGTGTGCAAGGCCGCAGGCCGAGTGCGTTAGTGTCCCACCGGTGATGATTTACAGCCACATCGCACTGCTACGAGTGTAATATTGCATTTATACAACAGTTTGACAGCATAATCGTGTATAAAAAAAAACACGAAAACACGAAGAGTCTCAAAACCCTTTTGTAAGAAGAACTACTTTCTTTCGCCGTTCATTCCCATCTGCAGCTGACGTCAGAACAGCAGATACTGTTACTCGTTCACTAACGTCACTTTAGAGCTAGTATTTGAATGATTCTCTAGCGTATATCATACAAAATAGAGAGATCGACTTAGAATATCACTTACCTGTTTAATAATGATTTGATCAACTGTAAGTTGAAACTACGCTGTTTGGTCTTAGGGCTTATTATGCGGCCTCTGTCACCATTTTGTGGATGAACATTGTCAACCACCTTTGTTCAATGATAAACCAATGGCCGCAGACACAATGTTTCTCAGAAATGATATTTTAAAATAGGCACTATCCTTATAAATAAACTACATAGCTGCAACTACATTCTCGACAAAAAAAAGACTCAAAAGTACATTGTTGCACAACAGCAGTAATATTTGTCAAACTGTAGAGTGTCCTTTGCTTGTTGCTGTATGTGGGTGGAGTAATACACAAGGGTGAAGTGTGAAGTATGGTAGGTAATTCCTGCCAATTTTAAATAAACCAAATAAACATTGGAAATTAAAATGAAAACCAGATTAACAATTTCATTATAAAACACTGTTTGCAAAGTATCTGCCAAAATTGAAAATAAAATGAAACTATTTCATTTTCATTTTCACTGTGACAACACATCGTTCATGTCAAATCAATAAATAAAATGAAGTTGACCATTTAACATTTCATTTTCACTGCATATAAAAAAGTCAAACTAAAATAAAAGTCAAGACCGCCAATATTAAAATGAAAAGCCAAACTGAAAAATAAAATGCAAACACAATTTTTACAAAGCTTGTTATGAATGTTCACGCTATAATAGTGGATGTCACTCGAATACACCCCTTCCACTGATTAGCATAGGCTTTGCATACAGGTTAAAGTTGAAAATGAAATCGAAACTAAACACTGAAATAAAAGTGTCAATAAAAGGATAACTTAAATTTACATTTTAATTTGAATTGTGTCACTATTATAGCGTGAACATTAATAACAAGCTTTGTAAAAAATTGTGTTTGCATGTTAATCTGGCTTTCATTTAAATTTCCAATGTTTATTTGATTTATTTGAAATTGGCAGGAATTACCTTTTATAGGTGAAGATGCTGGTCGAGTTCTGTTACTGGCAGAATATTGCACGGCTATCAACCAATCAGATTCAAGAACCAGACAAAGCTGCTGTATAAAAATATTCATCAACAAAAATGTATGTTTTTTTTTTTCCAGGCCGGACAAGTGTGCTTTAGATGGTAAGCTCACAAGTTATTTCAGTTTGGAAAAATAAATTCAAGATTGTGATCATGTCTGGACTATAAAGTGCATTTATTTAGTATTAAACAGTAAATAAAATAAAATAACATTTGAGAAAAACAAAAAAAAAGTTTAAAAAGTTCACAATCGTGAGGAAAAAATTCAGAATTGTAAAGCAAAATGTATATGGACTATAATGCATTTATTCAGTATTAAGCAATAAATAAAATAAATAAAATATTACATGCAAAATGTTTTGATCAAATTTTCCCAATTTATTTTTAAAAAGGTTGTGAATAAGCAATTCTGACAAAAAAGTCAAAATTGTAAGGACAATTGGCTATTATAAACTCAGAATTGTGCAAAAACAACTGGAACTTTGAGATAAAAAATTTTACAAATACAAATGTTAAATTAATTAAAAGATTTTAGGCCCTTTTTGGGAGGGCTATTGACCTTATTCTACAATGCAAAAAGGCGCTGGATTTTGAACTTCCGATTCATTGGCTATGGGAGAAATGACTAGGAATAATAAACCGCAGAAAACAGTCAAACAAGTGTGTTCATGACTATACAGACAAAGTAGAATAATATAATAAGAAAACATCAATTTGCAACATCAAGCAGCATAACAAGCTTTTTTTAACATCTAAAAATAAATGGAAGTGAAAGGGAAAGTCTAGAGCTAAAAAGATTCAAATGGCTGCGACCGCCCGTACGTGAAGAATAAGGTCAATAGTCCCTATCTATAATTTCAGGCCCCCCAAAACCATCAACTGTTAAACTATCAACATTCATTTAAAAATGTATAATTTTACAGTAATTATAATTTTTTATCAAATAAAATTTAAATTGCAACCTTGAATTAACAATCTTAATTATACTAAATGATTGCGATTTGCATGTTTTTACCATGTTTTTAACCAGTATTATATTTTTTGAGTTACAAATAATCAAATGAAAGAAGTGGGATAATAAAAAGCTAATAGTTCATATATGAACACAGATGTTTATTGTAAATATTAATATCACAGCATAAATGCTACATGAGGCTTCAAATGAAGGTTGTAAAAATTACACTGTTATGTCAATAGGTGAAGACAAATAACCTTCTAAATGTGTGTCACCGAATAATTTCTCAGAAATAATTAAGCAATGAAACAGGAGCCGTATTACGTTTCATTCAATGATCATTTTTATGTGTTTATTGATTGGTTTGGGTTTCACAGTGACGTATCATGTTCTGGTCACATGGGCATACCTGGCACCTGCTATAGAGCAAATAAAGTGTGTACACTCACACAGGTGTTAGGATGAAAGAAGAGTGGGATGATTTGGCGTTTGGTGTTGTAGAAAAAATGTATAGTTGCAAGTGTTATTTTTTTGATTGTGTATTCCCGTTTTGGTGTGTGTGCAAATTTTGACTTTTCTTTGTTATTTATCCATCAGTGTTTCCCCCCCCCCCCCCCCCCCCCCCTTGTTATTTTGTTTCTGGTTTGTTTGTTGTTATTGTAAATAATGTATATACATGGTAAGAAGCAATAGGGGTTGGATGCCACACTTTTATTTCTGAATATTTTCTCTTGTTTTTATATATAGTCAGGGAGGTAAGAGTAGTTTTTGTATTTTTATTTCTGTCATTTTGTTAGGTGTATTTAGTTTCATTTGTGTGTTTAGGTAGAGGATATATATTTTGTTTATTATTTTTCTGTGGGTGCTCTTAGAGGTATTTGGCTTCACATTTTGGGTGTTTGAAAAAAGAAAAACCCAAATAAGACAAATAAACCAACCCGACTCCAAGGGTTCCAAGTGTTTTATGTTACGTCCTTGACGCCCTAGACTAGGGTTGTAACAAAGTAGGGGCTCATCCTTTATTTTTGTACATCAAAAACGTATATCTTGAACCCTTCTTGTGGATGTGCACCGATCGTTTGTTAATTGGTATAATTATCAGTGATCTAGCAGCTGCAGATCGCTAACACACTACAAATCTGCCATTACATGAACTACATATCCAGTCTTGCACCACTCACACGCACCTGTTCCTCATTCGGTAGATTACACACACTCACTTTGACCTTGACTTTGTTTGTTTGTTTATGTTGCTTGCCGCCGGGACTGACCATTCACCTGTTATTGACCACTCTTTTGGATTTGCCAGTATGTTCCTATTTGCGCCTGTGTTGACTGTTGCCTGCCTGACTAATCTTGAATAAACTGCACTTGGATCTGCAAATCTGTTCTCAGCGTCCCTTCACATTACATGAATACTGTGAATTGTGACCTAAACTAAAGTGTTACTTCAAATTTTTAAGCCAATGATGCAAATGCAAACAGCTATGTGTTTATGAAAAATTCCTGAGAGTGTGGAGAATGTCCAAACGGAGGCCCCGCTCCTGTGTTTCTGCTGTCACTGAAGCAGATGCCCGTGTAGGCAGCAGGCAGCAAGGCGACTCATCAGGTCTTGGAAAAGAAACTAGAAAGCGAGGTGTAAATAAGTCCTTCACTGTTTACCATCACAGACGCTGGTGACTCCCTCAGAAGAGCGGCATCATGGGAGATCCATGTGTAGGCAGCACTGACTGGAGTCCAGCATAGAGAATATGGGCTCACAGAGCAAAAATGAGTCACCTCACTCATATCACGCACACCTCTGTCCGCTCACACACTCCTGCTTCTCTTCACACCATAAATTCACTTTCACTTTTCCATTTCCATTGTTCTCAAGCACACAAATAGGCTCTTTTTCAGCCATCTAAGACTGTCTGGCAGAGATGTGACTGGTTGGTGATTTAAAAGGGTCATTTCGTTCTTTCTTAGCTTTAGTCACACTATTGCTGTCATATAATGGAAAAAGTTTTTTGTGACTTCATGGCTAAAGGTAGTTCTTTCCGCTGTTTTTAGGAGTTCCTTATGTCTGGGCAAGACTAAATCTGTGGATATTTTTTGCTATTTTTGTGCAGAATTTAGTTTTAAAAAATCTACGTATTTACACTCCAAGCAATATTTTTGCTGCTTGATCAAACCACTTATTGAAAATGAGATGAAACAACCCAGCTCTTGGTTTTTTTAGGGACAACTTAATTGTTTTATGTTCAATCAACTTAAAATTGTAAAAAAAAACATTTAGTTAACTTAATCGATTTGCATTGAGACAAGATAAAGGGATTGTGTGCAACCCAGCATTTTTTACCAACATAGGCTCATTCTAAAAACGTAGCCCTATATACATTTCTGGAGATCACAAATTATGCAGCCAGAACTATGTATGGCTGCATTTAATCTTTAAAACGAACGCTACGGGGTGGTATGACTCTGTTCTTTTCTCGCTTACCAGCTGACCGCTTAACTCTGTATGAATGGCTTTTCCGCTGTTACCAGTTTGTCCAGTAGCTCGACATGCACGTCGTTGGAATTGAGACGCAGAGTGGAGTTGACCATGACAACGGGGTTTGAGTACAATGAAGAACAGTTCCAAAAAGCAGGTAAGACAAAAACAAAAGCCAAAAAATAAATTAAACAAGTAAATAACAGGGTGAGAATGTGGTAAAATCTGAAAACGTGGTAAAATCAGGAAAGGGCTTTTCTTTTTCTGTATTGCTTTTAAAATGCTGCAGTTGGATTTAGGGTAGAGGGCGGGCGGGTCAATCGGTGCGTTTAAAAACACAATTGGATGGGTTTAGGGAAGGGGGAGGGTGGGTCAGTCGATTGGTCAGTCAGTCAGTCATTCAGTCAGTAGTCAGACAGTCGACAGCGGCCTCTGGTGGATTTACGTGAGAACAGCAGGTGCAAATGGCACTTGTGAGAGAAATTTGAGATCTTAAAAGCGCACACAGCGGATTTGCGATAATAAAAACTGCAAAATAACGTAGTAGACATATTTGATGCTCTCCAGAAATGTATGTAGGGCTACGTTTTTAGAATAAGTCTGGGTTGTTTTTACAGTGTATGTACAATGTTTTGGGAAGTAAAAACTTAAAATACGAAACAAAAAACAATACATTTTAATCATTTATTTAAGTTGTACAATGCAAATCTTATTAAATCCCTTTGTTTGCTAAACAAGTCTCTCACATATACATCTACTAAAAAGCTGAAAATATTACTTTCTTTTAAAATAAATCATATAAAGATTTGTATAATAGTTAATATTACTAAAATTCATATAAAAACTGAATAAATATATATTTACACACATTTACATGAGTAAATAAACAGATTTAATGACTGGCCAAATAAATCTGCATATTTCTGCATGCACATATTCCATCTGGGCCTAAGAGTATATATAAGTCACAAAGTAAATTTCATTTTATATGACATTATATTCATTCATTCATTTTCCTTTATCAGGGGTCGCCACAGCAGAATGAACCGCCAACTATTCCAGCATATGTTTTTCGCAACGGATGCCCATCTAGCTGCAACCCAGTACTGGCAAACACACACACACTCTCACATTCACACACAAACTCATACACTACAGCCAGTTTAGTTCATCCAATCTACCTATATACTGCATGCCTTTAGACTGTGGTGGGAAACCGGAGCACCAGGAGGAAACCCACACTTACACTGGGAGAACATGCAAACTCCACACAGAAACACCAACTGACCCAGCCGAGACTCGAACCAGCGACCTTCTTGCTGTGAGGCAACAGTGCTAACCACTGAGCCACCGTGCCACCCAACATTATATTTTCTACTCAAATTATTATTAACATGATTATTGTTGCTATTATTTTTGGCCGTTTAACTAGGAAAAAGTATTTATCTTTTTCCCCATTTATATATTTTAAAATTAATTTATTGTTTGTTTTAAATTACATTTATTTGTTTTAATCATTATTATTTAAATATATATATTTATACTTTGCACATATCTATGCTGTTTGATTCTTTTCCACAGTAGCCACATGTGAATTTGGAGGTGGTTATAATAAAACACTACTCATTCAGAGACTCAAGCCTGATTGACTTATTGACTCATCATGATTAGAATTGGATATGAGCTGCTTATAGCAAATGACTCACTGTGTATGAGCGCATGAAAGTATATAACAAAATCCTTCCTCCACACTTATCAGGATTCACAAAATCCCACATTCCCACTCCATAAATATAATGGTTTTATTCACAGCAGTTTCATTAAAGAACTGTATCTGGCTCCTTAGGTAGCCCTTCAGTGAAGAACATTTTAAGAATCTATAGAAACCTTTTATGACTATAAAAATCTTTTTGTGTGATCAAAAGCTTCCAAGAATGAATAAAAGGAAATTTAATGGAGCCACTGATGCATAAACAACCTTTACTTTTAAAAGTGCATGTTCACACTTCCTATAATTTGTTTTGATTGTGTTCTTATCGTTTTTCTTTCTGACTTGGATTGACCTTTCAGTGAAGTTAAGACTCACTTAAGGCTGTTTTTGCACAGTGTGATATTGTTCTGTCTCTCAGATAGACTCTCACACCAGCACCTCAACAGTAAAAAGCTTTAGGGAGCTTTTTTTGCGTAGCTAATGGGTCTCTCAGTTGCACCGTATTCCTGTGAAACTAGAATACACCTCTGAGGAAAGATCAATGTGGTCCTTTTTTTCAAACTGGTATAAATAGTCTTTTCATCAATCTGTTCACTACAATAAAACCTAATACTACTCAAAACAATTGTGCACATTAATTACCTCAAAACATTTACATGAACTCTCTACATTTTTAAAGCTAAGGTTAGGTTAGTAGAAAAGATAATTTTTTTACAAAGAAAAAAATAACTCAAGGCTTAAAGGTTTAAGTGCTAATTATCAGCGGACTATGTGCTAATTTTACTTGACATTTCTTTTTCTAGCCTAACCTCAAGATTTACCATAAGGGTAACCATACAAAACCTCACCAACACATACAACACATACCTGTAAATACCAATATAACTGAAAATTAAGCAATAACACACCTCTCACTAAACACAGAAAATAACACTTATTTTTGTCAGAGGCTAGTCTTAAACCTGGGTCTCTGGTGTGATGATTGGTGAGAAAACAACTGAGCCACAGGGGCAGTTGTATTGGACCCAAACGAAACACTTAAAGTAGGGATCCAGAACACAAGGATTTATTAAAAAAAAAAAGGTTAACTTAGATTCTTTAAAAAAAACGAGGAAGCAAAAGAAACAACTAAGATTCTTCTCAGAATGATGTATACAAAATGTTTAACAGTATAATAAACATACAAAGAAAACTCCACGAGAGGAAAAAACAAATAAACAACAAGACAGCAAGCAACAGAGAAAACAAAAGAGTCTTAGTATACAGCACGTAGTTCAGGTGATCAAGAGAACGCAAGGCAAGTTCACCAGGGACTGATTCAAAAACCAAGTGAGAAACAGAGAAAAAGTGACAACTTTAATACACAGGCTGGAACAAGTAACAGGTGATCGAAAATAAGTACACAAGGAAGAACCAAAGCAGGGGAGCAAAGGGAAAATAGGGACCTCTAGGGGAATGGAGACAAAGTGCAGGATGGTGACAGTTTCAGTGTTGTTGTTTTTTCTCCCTATAGACCAATTACCATGTTAGTAAACATTCAGGATGCGTGCGCAGGGAGGTGGCAGAAAAAAATCGGGAACGCTAGAAATAGAAATAAGATATATTCCCTGTCTTAGAAATAAGATATATTGATTACATATTATATATATTATTTACATAATGCTTTCAGCGTATTATAACAGCTTGTCACCCAGTGATAAGCACAGTGATACTGCAAAATTAACGTTAAAGTGAGCGGCGTTCCTCTGACAGGTCCATTTGCCATCGCACTCTCCCAATGGATATTGGATAAGATGAAATGACCAAGCATCTAGCCAGAAATACACAATCTCATTGAAGTTCCAAGGGATTTTACAAGATAAGTCAAAGGTCTACAAGTGTTTGGATGCCAACAATTGTGTTCTGTGTGGTCATGTGCAATAAATAATGTTCCCTGATTAACAAATTCAAAACTATGTAGTGCCAAAATCTGAGGTTCTACTAAGCCAAAGACAAGGAAAAAAAGACGGAGCTAACATTATACAAGGCCTAGAACCGTAATCATCAACAAGCAGAACAACTGCATTCTGACAGCGAACTACACATGTACGGCAGGCCCAGGGTATGTGAACTTACACATAAAGGTAAAGTTGGTTTTATATTATGTTATATTATATATCATGAAAGTATTATTTGCAAACTCTAAATAGCGAAATCATATTAGCAGCCAATGACTATCAAAGTACAACATTGTTCACAGTCAAATAAACAGTGTTAATGTTGTTTTCAAGTCACACTTATTTCAGACTGTTATTTCAGACCGAATACTCAGTGTAGTGGTAAACAATATAGGGAGTGTGTCACAAGTTGTCACTGAATGAATGTGTGAATATAAAACCAACTTTAATAACTTACACTTTCACATTTCATTCCAAGCATTCAGTGTCCGCAGTTTAATTAACCATGTGTAACTGTTTTGCCGAAATCATTGCTGCAATCAAAAACGAGTAATGTATATGATTCAGCATAGCAGGAACTTACCTGATATAACATGAGAACTGCAGAGTCCAGCATTTATAAATAGGTCATCCCTTCATTCAGCTCCCTTTTAGCCAAAGACGTCTGCAGTCGGCATTGAAAGCAGTGTGGTGTAAAGTTAAGTTTTCTATTTTTGGCATCCTACCGCAAAACACGACATGTTTGCTATTGCAGCCAGTCTTTATTTGCAACCGGGGACCCGTGTGACGTCATGTGTGACGTAGGTTGGTTATTAGTCTCTACAGTCAGACACAGAGAATGCTGAAAATTTGAAATGTTCCAAACTCTATCAATTTAAGCTTAAGAAAAATCAGATTTTGTGTTTACAGAACGTCTATTGTGATCTTTCATGTATTTGAGTAAATTAAACTAATTTCATTTGATTAATTTCAATTAGTTTGGTTTAGCAGCATAAATGCTTATTTGGTCATATTCAAACAGTATCAAAAAACCACCTATCTGTTTTTACAGGGTTGGGTGTAACGCGTATTCTAATTACATTTTTGGGGAACGTAGTAATGTAACGAATTACATTTTAAATTTGTGTGATTTGATTACAGTTACTAAAGTCAATGTAATTGTGTTACTTATAGTTTTAGAAGAAATAATGCTTCTTTTAAATGATGTTTTCCGCTGCAACATCAGCATGCGCTTTTAAATTGCTGGAGAACGCAAGGAGAAATAGCTGCTGTCGAGAGCAGTAGCTTCTTCAAGTGGAAATACAGACATTAATTGAATTTTACTGAGTGTAAAAATAAAATAATTGCTATGAAATGCAGTCTATGTCCATTTCGACCAGCAACTTGTTAAAGCACTTGAATAGAAAGCATTCTGTGACAATACTCGCTGCCAAAACAACAAACAGGCTAACTTGGATTTTTGTACAGGATCGGGAGTGAAGGTATCATCTGACTGTGAAGAGAAGCTTAGTTGCTTATGGGTCCACTGACATATTGCATTTTTGTGCTTGCTTTTTCCAGGCACACCCAGTTGAAACCATCCAACCAGCTTCATACTTTGTATGGAATATTTACATTTTGGTATTTAATTGCAGGCAAACATCCAAAAACTGCAGTGCCTTTCATACTATGGATGTCAATGTTTACAGGTCCCCAGTTTTCTTCTAAATGTCTTTTCTAAAAATAAAAAAGACAAACAGGTTTGGAACAAGCGAAAGATGAGAGAATTTTAAGTTAAGCAAATTCTTTAAGTTTTTTCAATAAGCTTTTGTGATCAACCTATTGTAATGTTTTTCAGTGAATATTAAATTACTGAAAGAGGTGCAGTTTATTTTGTATTTTTATAGGTTTAATATGAAGAGTAAGATGCAAAAACCTCTAAGTTCCATCTGAAATTTTCTTTTAATATTAGCATTTTTCTCAGGCTCCTATGTCTTGATTCAGTAATTTCACTTTTATGGCAAAGAATAGATAATTTTCATCGCCTTTAACATAAATAATTGAACATAAACATAAGAGGCTGAGAAAAATGATCATTGTAAAGAAAATTATAGATGGCACTTTTGACGATTGACTCTGAACTCTTCATGTTTTAAAAGTAACTTCAAATCAGTAATCTGATTACTTTTTACATGAACTAATTATTATTATAATCAAATTACAATTTTCCAGTAGTAGTCAGTAATTTGTAACCTATTACTTAAAAAAAAAACTTGCCCAATACTGTTGTTTTTACCTGTTGTTATTTTTATGGGACATTTTGTAAAAAAACTTTTTGAGGTCACCAGTCAAAAGTGCAAATGCTGGTGTTGAGCAGGAGAGCAGCTTTACACGCATATCTATCTCTCTGATGCTCAGTGCCATTATGGAAACAGCCCTTAATATACTCAAAGCAAATGACTTCCCATTTCGCTAGACTGAAAAACGCTGTAGTTTGCCAAATTCTGGAGAAATGAAAGAGCACACAAAAAAAGGATGGACCGAATTTCCTGTCCGTGTGATTTTGCAATGATTCATGACAAATGACTTGCTAAAATAAAGTCACAGAACGTGTTTATATTTTACTAATTAAAAGAAGTCCTGTTTATGTTTTAATGAAAGATATGTCTTATTCCAAAACAATTTATTAATTTGGCAAACATATTAGAATTTTAGCATTTAGATTTTATCATTTATTTGCAGAAAATGATAAGTCAATAATCTTATATTTAATGTCTAAAAATGAAATAATTCATATTGCAAATATATGCTCTAGATCAAGGGTGCCCAAACATTTTCATTTGAAGGGCCACAAACCAAATATCATTGAGAGCTGTGGGAAAATATACCAAACCATTTTACATTAAAGTTACCATGGGTAATTTTCTAATTTATTTTTAAAAAGTAAATAGAAAACATTACATTAAATTGTATTATTAATGCAGTATAACGTACTGCAATAAAAACATAAGGTGCGTCCCAAATCGCATACTTATGCACTATTCTACGCAAATAGTAGAAAAGTTTGATACTGCTTTCCAACAGTTATTCTACTCAATAATAATTCCATACAGTACATATAATATAATAACTATTCCATGTGGAGATATAACAGTGAGGCAAATGTGAGCTTGGCAAGAAATTCGTATTATTCCCCTTGTCAGGACGAGAGAGAGATAGGGATCTACCCCGGCCTCATAAAGCTAAATGTCACCATCACCAGCGATCTTCCAGGATTAGATAAACACACAGATCGCATAGGACTACAAATCTTCCATTATAGGGACTATAAGGTCCAGTCATGCACTGCACGCACACACCGGTTCCTAATCCTGGCTGATTGCTAACACACAGCTGAAGCTGTCCAGGACTAATTACACAGACTATATACACCTCTCAAACACACGCACTTCGCTGAGTCTTGTTATACTGAATTGTGAACAGTACGACGCGTTTTCTCTGCCTTGCCGGTTTTGACCCTCGCCTTGTTTGCATGCTTCTTTGTTTACATTGTATGTTGCCTGCCTTTTGACCATCCACCTGTTATATGACCACGACTCTAGAATTGCCCATATACATCTGTTTGCTCCTGTGTTGACTTGCTTGCCTGACCACTCTCTGTTCAATAAACCCTGCATTTGGATCTGCACTTCTTTGTCAGGGTCCCACTTCACAATACACTGAAAGTCAAGAAAAAAAGGAGGTAGAACTTGCTAGGTAATTTATAGGGGTTTGGCCTAAAGCTTTAGATTGGATAATAGAATTATTGTCAACAATAAATTAGCCTTGTCAAAAACATTTGCACATCCTCCTTATGAAATTTGATTATGAAACATCACATGTGTTCACTTTACCTGGAAAGTGCAGTCAAATATATGTTGGAGTGCATTTTGAAATCAAAAGGAAATGCTCAATGAAATCAAAGTAATGTCTGTATTTCCACTTGAAGAAGCAACCGCTCTCGACAGCAGCCATTTCAGCTCACGTTCTCCAACAATTTAAAAGTGCATGCTTATTAACTGAAGGGAAAACGTTATTTAGAAAAAGCATTTATTTTTCTTTCAAAAACTATATTTGTAACGTAAGTAACACAATTACATTGACTTTAGTAACAGGAATCAAATTACACAAATTTTAAATGTTCCCCAAAAATGCAATTATAATACAGTAACGCGTTAATGTGGAACACGTTACACATAACTCTGGTCAACAATGTAAATAAAGATGTCAGAATTACAAAAATGAATTAAGGATGAAATTACATGCATGTATTTTATCAATCATACTTTGTATAAAAAAACATGTATTTACAAAATAAGTACATTGTAAAAAATAATTAATTTCAGTGCAAGTACATAAATATTAGTTAAGGCCACTTCATATACAGTGTAACCAAAAAAACTAAACAAAAAAAGGTTTGGAAGAAGTGGAAGGAGAGTAAATAATGTATTTAAAGTCTTTAAACCAAATGAATCATTGAATACTCTCTACAGGAAATTAAAATCAAGCTCTGCTAAATAAAACTCAATTTTTGTCCAAACAGGCTTTTGTTCATCTTTCGAAGACCATTAGGGGTTTTTGTCTTTAAGTTTTGAAGATGGCATGAAGGAAACTAAGAAAATCTATGGCATCTAATCCCTTAATTTCGTTTCTTTTTTATTATTATGTCAAAAACAAAATCAGCTCAGAATCAAATCAGTGCCTCTCAAGCAGCAACCCTCAGAATTACTCCTCTTCATTTTCACCTACTGATAGTTTCAGCAGCTTTAACATTTTATACAAATCCCACCGATGAGCAACAAACATGCATAAACACACAGAGGGTGACAACACAAACATATAAATACACACATTCATTTTCTCTACACTAATTTTGTCAGACGCCCCAGAAAAACAAAAGCAATTTTTACAAAATGTATCTGTACGTATTTATGCTTGTATTTTGTTGATTATATTAAATGCAGATGTACTCCTCCACAAAATCCCCCCAATCATTTTAAAATAATGAATTATTTCCAAACAGAGTAAATCTGGTGAAACTGCCATCTGTTATAATATTGCAATATATATAATAGAAAAACTAAATATTGCAATCAAATTTTTTCCACAGTAATATAAAGAAACAGAGCAGGCAAAGTCCACAATGCAAGCTGATAGTATTACTGAAGATATAAAGAGGACATGATTGAAGGTCAGCGGACAACAGGTGGACGTTTCCAGTCTCACCGTCATCATATGGTGATGCTATTTTTAGTGTTGCAACCTAAAACATAATTTCTGACAGCCACAGCAACTTTTATTTTAACACAACAAATGATTGGTCTCGCATTGCATGACCATGATGACAGCTCAGCCTCCGATTCAGCGTCCAAAACATCCATGATATAGAGACACTGTTTATCACCACGGCAACAACACTGGATTTATAAAACATGCAGTCATGCACGTGATTTTACACAGATGGTTCCAGAATAACTCATGCATCACTTAAAGTCATGAAATGGAAAGTCAAAATGGCTTTGATATTCATACATATGTGACTCTGAAGCACAAAACATTCTTTTGCAGTAGCCAAAAATACATTGTACAGGTCAAAATTATAGATTTTTCTTTTATGCCAAAAATCATTTGAATATTAAGTAAAGATCTTGCTGCCTTAGGGCTGGGCCCATAAACGATATCATATTGAATCGCGATAAAATTTGTCAATAACAAAGATAAGCTATTTACATTTTTTGTGTTGATATTAAAGAGTGCTACTGTGCATCACCCAGTATTGTTTCAAGAGTTCACACTTAGCTGATGATTGATAATAAAGCTTGTTTGGCATGCTGTCCCGGGAGAAAGCCCTGAGCTTATGAGATCCTCGAGCCCTGGGCTCCCTCCCAAAATCTAGATCTCGATGAACTCCCCCGGCTTATTTCTAGCTAATGAAAGATATAGGATGGCTGAGAAAAAGTGTATTCGCTAAGAGCTTGGCTATGGTATCAATTTGGTATGTTCAATTTACTTATGTTGCGTGTTTTTTGGACTGTGGGATGAAACCGGAGAACCTGGGGGAAACCCATGCGAGTACAGGGAGAACGAGAAAACTCCACACAGAAATGTCAACTGGTTTACAAGGGACTTTAACCGGAAACATTCTTGCTGTGAGGCAACAGTGCTAATCACTGGGCCGCTGTGTCGCCCATCTAGAAAGGAGGAGGAATATGGGTGGGTAAGGGGGGATACTTCAAGATGAAGATATTGAGATAAGAAAACTCTGGTTATTTATAGTGAGTTAGAAATCATCTGATTGGAGAATCAATCATGAACTTCACTTAGTGAGCTCGATTCCCTTTCCCGCCAACAGTATTTATATAAAATTATACATTTAAATAAAAATATTTCTGTAATTGTTTATTTTTTAAAAATGCAATAAGTATATTTTTGTTTGTGTACTGTATATATGCTGTCAGTTACAGTTATTCAGAATATGATATTTTATATTGAATATCATAAGTATATTACAAAAAATCGTAATCTCCAAAAAATCAGAGTAATGTGTAAACTGTTTTAGTTAATAAACAATACTTTAACATGTTATTTAATGAAGCGTCTAATCTTTGTTAGGATATTCTTTTAAAGCTGGAAGCACTAACAACTTGTATCAAAATGTATATCGTTATCGTTCAATATGGAAAAGATTATTGATTTTTGCCATATCGCCAGCCCTATGCTCTATGCAGTAATTTGGTAAATGTCCTACAATAAATATATCAAAACTTCATTTTTCGATAAGTAATATGCATTGCTGACAATTTAATTTGAACAATTTTATAGGTGATTTTCTCAATATTTAGATTTTTTGGAAGCCTGAGACTCCAGATTTTCTCTGCAAAATATTGACAAACACTAACAAACTATTCATCAATGGAAATCTTATTTATTCACCTTCAGATGTTCCAATGTTTTGTGGCCCATGGTCACACTATACTGCAAGTTTCATGCCTCAAAGCAAACTCATCAGATTAAAATGATGAATAATTGTTTTCTACTTTTTTTAAAAGTCAGGATTTGAAGTTGTCTGATTCATGACATCACAATTTTACCATAAAGACAGCATAACATATTTAACTAAAGAACAGACTATTTTACACAAACTGTGCCACCAAAACCTGTGCATATCCTTCTGATAGACCAAAATACAAATCTTTTTTTGACGTTGCAGAGCGATTAAAAGAGAATGTTTTCAGCTGTTTGTCATTTCACATTTGAAGAGTTTTCTTAATTATGATTTTTTTCAAATAATAATTAAATTCACATTTAACACTGTTAAAGGGTTAGTTAACACCAAAATTACAATTCTATCATCATATACTTATGTGTTATTCCATTCTAAGGACATAAGGAATTTGTTCATCCTCAGAACACAAATGATGGCATTTTCAATCAAATCTGTACCCAAAACTCAAATGCTTCAACATTTTGATTCTGAAAATACAAACTACATTGAATTGAGTCATCACATGACCATTTTTATATAATAAATGGACTTGTTATTAGTTTCACTTATACATTTAACATTTTATCAGGGAACATTATTTACAGCATTTTATTTTGCCAGGAAGCTCACACATGCTAGATGTGTAACAACCAATGAGGTTATTTTGTGCATCACATGGCAAATTTGAGCTTCCACAAGAACCAGAGGTTTGCCCAAAGGAATCATGTGTTGTAGAGCTTCTGTTTATGTTCACTGATCAATGTGCCTCTAATTAAATCTGTTTATGATATAAAGTGACTGTCTCACTCAAAGATTTGGATTAAACCACTTTATTATGTGGATTTGCTTTAAATCTGATCTTTTAAATTACCTTTTTCTTAATTTGTGCTCTGAAGATGAGTCCTATGATATGGGTTTCTGATGATATGAGGGTGAGTAAATGACGCAAATTCTTTCTTTGGTCAAACAAATCCTGTAAAAATCCATCAGTGCACACATTTGCAATGTTTTGTTAAGTTGAATATTACCATATTGTTTAAATAAACATACATGTATACCATTTCAGGTTCTGAAATAAAGTAATGTCCCCTTACCTTAAGTCAATTTCTTAACTTTTCTGAAGTAAATATAAACATGGCAGCTTTTTTGTTACAATTCATTAATCTATGTCAAATCCAGAGAACCGATAACAACTTTGAAGTGGGTTAAAAAAGAAGCAGTATTTTATTCTTAGGAATAGTTCACCAAACAATGAAAATGTTGTCATCATACTCTCCCTTTACTTGTTTGAGACTAGTTTGAGTTTTTTATTATGAATATAGCTAGAAACTTAAAACAATGGGCTTACATAGTATTTGGTTTTCCTACTATGGAAGTCAATGGTTACAAGTTTTTCAGCTTTTTTCATAATATATTATTTTCTGTTTAACAGAAGAAATAAACTCATTTAGGTTTTGAACCACTTGAGGGTGCCTAAATAGTGAGTAGATATCCCTTTAAACTATTTGGGTGAAAGAAACTTTGATAACTTCATAAGCTAACCTTGTGAAACAAAGCACAAACATCTGTAAGTGAGCTCATCTCTCAACAAATCCCAGATTTCTATTGCACACTCCTAAAACACATGCACATAAAACACCAAACCCACCTGCTGGAGGAGCCGGGTGAACCGTAGGACACAGAAACGCCTGGAAGCTGGACGCGCAGAGTTCACTCACCGTCCCCATCGCTAAACAATCCCTGATTCACTTTAAACCCTACAGTTCGAATGTGAGAAGTAAGTCCCTTTAAGAGGCAAGAGAGAAAAGACCAGCTACTTCCTCTTCAGTCCGAAAGCAGAACTTGTTCAATTGTTTATTCTCTCGCCTCAATCATTTATTTCTATAGTATCCGACAGCAAATCTAGAGCAAAAGAGCTCAGATGCACAGCACTGCTCTCTTCACCGATGAGCGCCGCTCTCACAATCTCTGACTTCACTCCTCGTATTCTCTCTCCTCCCTCCCTCTCTCACTCTCCCTCTCAATCTCACTCTCCTTCTCTCTCTATGTTCAGTTTAATTTATTATTAAACAATAATAATAAATAGTATGTTTACAACCCAGGCTCATTTAAAAAAAAAGTCCTTTATATACATTTCTGGAGAGCACCAAATACATCCCAGGAGCAACTTTTTTTGCAGTTTTTGTTTTTGCGAATTCCCCAAAATTCCCTCCTGTGTAAGTTTTTTGAGATCTCAAATTTCTCTCACGATTGCCATTCGCACCTGCTGTTCTTGCGTAAATGCACCAGAGGCTGCTGTCGGCTGACTGCTTGACTGACTGACTGACAGATCAACTGACCCACCCTCCTGCTTCCCTAAACCCAACCAATTTTATTGCTTGACCCGCCCACCCACTTCCCTAAACCCAACCAACAATTTTCAAAAGCAATCCAGAAAGAGAAAACCCCTTGTCGGATTTTTATCACGTTTTCGGATTTTACCACATTCTCACCCTTTTATTTAATTGTTTATTTTATTTTTTGGCTTTTGTTTTTGTCTTACTCGCTTTCTAAAACTGTTCTTCACCAGACTCGAACCCCGTCGTCATGGTCAACTCCTATCTGCATCTCAAGCATACCTGTCACCCCTCCCGTTTTTCCCGGGATTCGCACGTATTTTACAGTGCTATCGTCCCATAAGGATATTTTCCCGTGTTTCTCCCGTATTATCAGTCTTTCTCTGAAGGGTGGCAATAAACATTAAAAAGCCGATCCTCCCTATACGCAACCCATACTGTGGAACCACCAGGGGCCGCCCCTTGCTCTTAAATGTGAGTCTGTTCTGTGGTTTTATTTAGGAATGAAAACACTTTAAAATAAATTTTTAAATGGCGGGATTCGCTTTCCTTTTTATTACAGGTCGCCCCTCCTATGCAATCCTCAAAACAGTCATATAGCAGTGTGTGACTGTCAGCTGACGCGCTCCATAATGATGAATACACGCGATTTGAAGCGGAGCAAAAGTTTGGGTTTTGGGTGCGTGTTTGAACAAACATATACACATAAATAATTAATAATAATAACATCTAAAGATGTCGATTTTGGTGGGGCTTTTTTTCAAACACAACTAATTTTCCTAAATGAGCATAAAAAGTTAGGAAAGCAATTGAATGCTTTCATTATAACGTTAGATCTGTGCATTTTTAAAGTGACACCTGGTATTTAATGTAATCAAATGAAAAATCTAAATAAATGAGATTCATTCGTTGCTCTTTATTCAGAATGTGTAAGTTATACAGTGAAGAAAATGTTATTAAGATTTGCTAACTTGATTTTATTTCATTATAATAGCTATTAATTTTAATAAGCTAAACTGTTTGCTAATTTATTTGATGCTAATGTATACTATTTATTTTTTCTTTTGTAAATAATAATAATAAAACATATTACTGACCGTTTAGCAGTGTATTTACAATGAAACAGCTTCAGATGAACATATTTAGTCATTTGGAAATTTAAATGGGGGGGGATATAAGGGATATCCCTTATTATTTTCACATCCCAATGTTGACAGGTATGGTCTCAAGTCCGCCGAGGTACATGGTGAGATAATGGGAGAAACTGGTAACAGCGGAAAAGCCGTCCATACAGAGGTAAGTGGTCAGCTGGTAATCATGAAAAGGAACGGTGTCATATCGCCTCGTGTTCATTTTAAAAATGAAATGCAGCTATACGTAGCTCTGGCTACATAATTCATGATCTCCTGAAATGTTTATAGGGCATGAAATGTTGTATATTTAACAATCACATTTAGGATTCATTTATAAATATTTGGATTTTCTGTGTGTGTGTGTGTGTGTGTGTGTGTGTGTGTGTGTGTGTGTGTGTGTGTGTGTGTGTGTGTGTGTGTGTGTTGTACAGGTATGGGACACAAAGTTGTATAATGAGTTGTACTCTATTGAAGTGGTTTATAAGGACATGAGATATGTCCCTGTAAACCACCTTAATAGAGTAAAACACTTTTTTTTTAATTGAGTGGTATTTAATGAGTTGAGTTGTATTCTAATAAAAAAACACTTAAAAATCTTTGTCCATATATTTCATGTGAGGCTTGGGTTTAGGTGTAGGGGTGGGGTAGGGCCATGTAATAAACCGTTTTTACTGTATACAGAAAAATACAATACACCTACGGAGAGTTCCTGTAAAACATGTACATGTGTGTGTGCCTCTCTCTCTCTGTGTGTGTGTGTGTGTGTGTGTGTGTGTGTGTGTGTGTGTGTGTGT
>CAIGQZ010000217.1:549465-581042 GCA_903798205.1 Danio tinwini | reverse complement strand
ATAATAATAATAATAATAATAATAATAATAATAATAATAATAATAATTATTATTATTATTTTAATAATATAAATTGTATATATTATATTTATTATATTATATTATATTATATTATATTATATTATATTATATTATATTATATTATATTATATTATATTAAATTAATGATAGTCTTTTGTCTAATAAACAAAAATGTGTTTTGACATGGCAGTCAATATAAATATTAGCCACTGCCCTACCTTATGCAGCAAAATCCTCCTTTTAGACTTAGCATTATACGTGTTGATGTTGTCTCTGTTGTTAAATTGCAAAAATGTGTCAAGAATCCGAAATCATTCCCTATTTCACAAGGCCAATTGAAAACCGAACTTGTAATTTAGCAATAAATATTTGACCTTTAAAATGTAAAACTCCAAAGGACTGCCTAAACAAGGTTACTACACTACAGTCTACACTGTTTTAATGAAACCACCAATGTCATTTAATGCTGAAAACAAGTTAAACCAGTGTAATATATTATTATACCTCTCTCGTAATACTCATTTGTCATTTTATTACTTATGTCCTTGACCAGCAAATCAGTAGTCCGCTGGCCAGCACTTTTGGTTTGATTTTCAAAGCTGCTGCGAACTCCAGTAATAAACAGTGCTCATCATGCGGGTTTGGACAGTTCCATTTTGGTGTGGAGGGGGACTTTAAATTTGATTGACAAACTTACAATAGCTAAAGTGTTCTGTTAATCATCAGCATTGAATTACGCCTTACACCAGTTACATGTTTTCAATGCATTTTTTTCTTTGCTTGCTATCTCTGTGGTTTCTGGACAGGGGAGGCTAAGCCTTCCGCAGCCTTACACACGCTCCGCCTATATGGAACAACTGTATTTTCATTAACTAACAATAACTAACATAAACAAATACTGTAATAAATGTATTGTTTACTGTTTGGTCATGTCAGTACAGTAAAATGCATTAACTTACATTAAGTAATGCAACCTTTTAAAGTGTTACATATATACAGAAACAGAGAGAGAGAGAGACAGAATTTCTGAAGGATTTAAGATCTTTTCAAGACCATTATGAAAAAATTTCAGACTTATATGGGGTTAAACACTAAGCATTTTTAATGGTCCCCTCCAAAAAAAAAGCCTAGCCACATCTTTTTAATAATGTGTCAAAACAAGCAAACTCTGGTTGTATAGATAGACTTAAAAATTGAGTTAATAAATGTTACATTTGTTAAAGATTTTATTGAGATGTATTGATGGTGATCGGATGAGTGTTGGCCTGATTAAGACCTGTTTAAAATGATTTAAAGGGGTGGTCCAGAGAATTTTAAGGCTTAGTTGCGTTTATAAGATGCAAAGCAATGTGTGCTCATGCTTTACTTGTAGAAAATAATGTTATTTTTTCATATATCTTATTTTGATTATATACAGCTACTCAGCTAACATGAAAACAACTGTCATATTTCCTAATGCCTCTGAAAAGCCTGGCCTCAAGAGGCTCTGATTGGTCAGCTAACTTAATGTGCTGTGATTCGCAGATCGGCTTCACATCAGCGGCATGCGCTTTTGCACTGCGTAAACAGTGTCAGTTAGAGTAGCTGTTACCAGTATCAGTTTATTCCTGAGTCACACAGAAAATGACACAGAGGACACAGTTGAACCTCACGTCTGCTCTTTAAAATAAAATCAGACAAGTGTCTTTCACATATATTTGGAATAAGCATGTGTTTGTAATATGAAACGTTCTCATATCTTTTGCGAGTTCATTATTTGAGATGTACATAGAATGTCAAAGAAAAGCGGCCGCATATAGAGACACTGCACACATTGCTGTAGATTGTGGCTGTTTACAGCGGTTTGACTGATAAATATGAATTTGTAGCTAAATTGTTAGAGGTGCCAAACAGCATTTCCCATTGTTTACATCCTTGTTTACGTCCTCGCTACAACATACCGTTAACACTAGAAACTGTGCATGTAATTGATAAATTTTAACAAATAAAAATACTTACAGGTTGTGGCTCACAATCCACAGCTTCGTCTAATATGGTTGGAGGAGTTTTTAGTCGAATCCAGCACTGATCTGGGAGAGATTCTGGAAGCTGTCCTTTGTCAAATGTTAGCTATATCTTTTTTATAATTCTCGGGAACATAATTAAAATGAAACTGTAAGCACTTCTCTCTTTGTGTCGTGTCCTTTGAAAGCCCAAATACAGAAACAGAACACGCTCTGTGGAAAAGCAGCGTTTAGACGGCATTTGACCTTTCTCTGCTATAACATTACAGCATCTCTGGTCATGCTCTTTCGCTGTGCGGGGTGTGTGCGCATGGTGAATACGTGTCACCTGAAGCGCTTGTGATCTCACTAGCCCAGATGTATTTTTTTGTAGTCCCCAAACTTTGTTCGCTGCAGGCTTTGCTAAGCTATCTCTGTAAAAGCCAGTGTCTCTCTTTGCATTGAACTTTGAGCGTATTACATTCAGAGATGTTGTTTAGGTTCACACAGCTACATTACACATCAACTAAAATTTAAAATATGATATTGTAGTGGATCACCCCTTTAAGACCTACAAGACAACATTTTAGTGAGTTAAAGACTCTTTAAGGTCTAAAATGGACTTTAAGGACTTTTTAAAACCCCGCGGACACCCTGGAGAGAGAGAGAGAGTATTGTTACGATTAATGACATTAGTGGGTCTCTTCGTAAATCATGGTAAAAAGGCAGGATAGTCAATATCACACATGATTTTCAGTGGTTTGATTAACATTATTCAGTAATTAAGTACATAATTACAGTTCATGAAGGATTCAATTAAACAAAGTGAACTGAATTTGGTAGTGAAATTCATGACATAAAATATTCACACAGAAATCTGCAAGCTAGAGAAAACGTGATTGCAATTGCTGTCTAAAAAGCATGCATGACTTAAAGGAAACACTTTTTTTTGTGCAACACAGTTGAATCATAAGACTGCTGATTATCGCTGACTTGTCGCTGGTCATGTGTCATAAAATAGGAACTAAACATTACCCTTAAATAACAATCTCAGCTTGGAGACAGAAAAAGAACAGAGACAATACAGTAGCCTGATTATATGCTGTGATCTTGTTAATTAGTTGTTAATTTAATGGGACAGTTGCGTCCAAAATGTTGTCATTTGAGTCATACTGTATATATGGGTACTACACAAATGCATTGATTAGCAAAAGCAGTTTTTTTGGTGGTTTGCAACCCATAAAGCCATCTGGGAACGTCAACAGTGGTATCAGAGGAGAGACGATGGGGAGATCCTGTTGGGAATGGGAAGTCCACCCAGTACTTTCCAGCTCACTTTCCTCATTTTAACTTGTCACTCTTTTACTGGTATATACACCCTTCCTTTCTTTCTGCTCCACCCATATATCTCTTGCACCATTCACACCACACCTACACTGTAAAAAAAATGCTTGGTTTCACACAATTCCTTCATGTTGTCCCAACACAAATCGCTTAAGTTAACTTAATCATTGTTACAAATTTAAGTAGACTGAACATAAAACAAGTTGTCCAAAAACCCCTGATAAGAACGCTGTTAAAAATAAAGCAATAAAAACATAAGAATTGTGTTGTTTCAACTCATTTTAAATAAGTAGTTTGAACAAGCAGCTAAAGTCATTTTTGGAGAGTATCTACAATACACTATTCATCATGTATTAGTTACAGAGATGTATAAAGTACTAGAGACCCAGATTTAAGTAAAAGTGCAAGTGCTCTATCAAAAAAGTGACTTGAGTAGAAGCTCTTTAAGCACAATACTTAAGTGGAAGTACTAAAGTATTCAACATTTTTTGTACTTAAGTATTGCAAGTAGTTTATTTAAAAATACTACTCAAGTACTGAAAGTAAAAGTGCAAGTATTGCGTTATGTAGTTCCTTTTTAAAAAGCAGTCAAAAGACATATTGTTTTGTTTATTTTAAATATCTTTTTTGGGGCACAAAATTAAGCAGAACAAAAAGAACCATGGTTTACGATTTATAATATAAAAAAAAAATAAATATATATATATATACATATATATATGAGGGGTCAAAAACACCATTCAGCGTGACAGCCTTTATGATATACAGTTAACGTTATGTGAACATTGCAGCATGATATGAACCGCGGGTAGCTAACGGTAGTTAACTTATCTAGCTCTTATGGATAGCTCAAACTGCTGTTTTGTGCATTATATTATCTTTAACTTGACATGTTTCTTCAAATCTGACGGTAGAGTATGCACTTCATTCTATATGAGCTGTCTTTCACTCCGACAAATGCAAACATTGGTTCTAAATAGGGTCACGGGTGGTCTTTTTCCTCATCGCCACGAACAGTTGAAAGTGAAGGAGTTGAAGGGGGAATTTCTGGGTTTTCCATGTCTAAAACAAACTAACGTGCTCTCAATGCAGGCAGGCAGCACTGTCTTCTTTGATCGTCTGATCAATGAATGATTGATTTGTAACATTTTTATAATTGTAACGAGTAACTATGCAATACATAAAAAAATCTCTTGGAGTAAAAGTATTAAGCTCATCGAAAATATGTACTGAAGTAAAAGTAGAAGTAGGAGAAAAAAACAATACTCCAGTAGAGTACAGATACAACCTTTTAGTACTTAAGTACAGTAGTGAAGTAGTTCTACTTCGTTACTATACATCTGTGATTAGTTATATCAATTATATATTTTTTCAATTATTCTGTTTAATCAAATATGACATTGAGACAACATAGGCTCATCTCGAAAATGTAGCCCTATGTACATTTCTAGAGATTGTGAATTATGTATCCAGAAGTACGGCTGCATTTCATCTTTAAAACGAACGCTATGGGGTTCCTTTTCGGGCTACCAGCTGACCTCCTACCTCTGTATGGACAGTTTTCCCGCTGTTACCAGCTTGTCCAGTGGCTTCCAGCATATGTTAGTGGACTTGAGACGCAGTAGACTTGACAGGGTTCGAGTCCAGCGAAGAACAGTTCCAAAAAACAGGTAAACAAAAACAAAAGCCAAAAAATAAAATAAACAAGTAAATAACAAGGTAAAAATGTGGTAAAATCTAACAACGTGGTAAACATCATCCTGCCACGAGGGCTTTTCTGTTCCTGGATTGCTTTTTAAAATACTGTCAATTGGGTTTAGGAAAGTGGGTGGGCGCTGGTCAATCTGTGCTTTTGAAAACACTTTTGGTGGGGTTTAGAGAGGGGGGGGGGGGGGGGGATCGATTGGTCGGTTGGTCAGTCAGTCAGTCAGTCGATAGCGGCCTCGGGTGGATTTATGTGAGAGAAGCAGGCACGAATGTGCATTTCTCGTGAGAAAAATTTGAGATCCCAAAAAGCATACACAGCTTCGCGAAAACAAAAATGCAAAAAAAGTAGCTCCTGGGACGTATTTGGTGCTCTCCAGAAATGTATATTGAGCTTTATTTTTATAATGAGCCTGGGTTGCATTTAGAAATTACCCTAAAAATATATGTTTATTATTATCATTATTATTATAAATTTTTATAATTGTTATTATTATATGTGTCATTATTATAGGTGGGCATAGATTAACTTTTTTCTCAACCTAAAATTGTCAAAATCATTAATTCAACTTTGCATTGAGACCAGATGGAGGGATTGCATGGAACCCAGCATTTATTACGGTGTAGTAGTATTTTTATTTATATGAAAATGTGCAATTGTTTTGTTATTTGGGTGTCACAGAGGTGCAGTGGGTAGCAAGATCGCCTCACAGCAAGAAGGTCGCTGGTTTGAGCCTCGGCTAGGTCAGTTGGCATTTCTGTGTGGAGTTTGCATGTTCTTCCTGTGTTCGCGTGGGTTTCCTCTGGGTTCTCTGGTTCCCCCACAGTCCAAAGACATGTGGTATAGGTGAATTAGAAAGGCTAAATTGTCCCTAGTGTATGTGTGTGAATGAGTGTGCATGGATGTTTTACAGTAATGGGTTGCGGCTGGAATATGATGCGTAAAACATATGCTAGATAAGTTGGTGGTTCATTCCACTGTGGTGACCCCTGATGAATAAAGGGACTAAGCCGAAAAGAAAATGAATGAATGAATGTTTTGTTATTTTGTCTAAAACAGAAAGCAAAAATGACCAGTTCTTAAAATATTTTCTAAACTAATTAGTTTAGTTAACATGCCCTAATTTATAGTTGCACAGCTTTACCTATTTCTGCTCTCCCTGAAATGTATTTCTGAAGCTGTTAGATATGGTGTTTACTGGTAGTTTGGCTCTTCCTGACACCATCATCCACCAACTGAGCGAGATCAAAAACCTCTATCGTGCTCAAGATTTTGTTCAATTTAAATGATTAATCTGACATTTAGTGGTAGCTATTATCTGCAGTGATTCACAGCACACTTATTACAGAGACCTTTCTTTTTCGCAGCAGCCTTGAATAACAGTGCGTCTTTCTCAAGGACAATGAAGATCGTTCAGAAAGCTACTGTAAACTGTAGATTGTAAACTAATAGACACAGCACTCATAATAATATGCAGGATTTGGTGTCTTTTTAAAATCAAATCATTTAAAATTTGCTATTTAAAAAGGCATATTGAATTAAATTAATGTGTTTTGTTAAATTAAGCTGATTCATTTTAATTATCTAAAACAAAACAATGCATTTGTATTGGGACAACATGAAGAAATTACGTTAACTTATTAATTTTTACAAATTTAAGTGGATTGAACATAAAATAATTAAGTTGTCTCCAAAAAAAACAGCTTTCAGCTTATTTTAAATAAGTAGTTTGAACAAAGAGTAAATGTCATTTTTTGAGCGTACACCCCCAAAAATGATTCTGCTGCTTGTTTAAAATGAGCTAAAATAACAAAATTCTTGAGACTTTTTTGGGACAACTTAACTAATCAACCTAGGCTCATTCTGAAAACGTACCGCTATACATCTCTCATATATACATCTCTATACATATCTGGAGAGCACCAAATACGTCCCAGGAGCTAAATTTTTTGCAGTTTTTGTTTTCATGAATCTACCAGAGGCCGCTGTGAACACTTTTTGAGATCTCAAATTTCTCTCGCAAGTGCCATTCACACCTGCTGTTCTCGCATAAATCCACCAGAGACCGCTGTCGACTGACCTATCAACTAAACCACCTCCTACTTCCCTAAACCTAACCAACAGTGTTTTAAAAAGCACAGCCTGACCATCGCCACCCACTTCTCTAAACACAACAGAAAGTTTTAAAAAGCAATCTGGAAAAAGAAAAGCCCTTGCCTGATTTTTACCACGTTTTCAGATTTTACCACTTTCTCACCTTGTTATTTACTTGTTTATATATTTTTGGCTTCTGTTTTTCTTTTGCCCTTTTTCTGAAACCGTTCTTCGCCAGACTCGAACCCATTCGTCATGGTCAACTCCTCTCTGCGTCTTCGTTCCACCAACATACATGGCGAGCTACTGTACAAACTGGTAACAGCGGAAAAGCCGTCAATACGGAGATAAAAGGTCAACTGGAAAGCGCGAAAAGTAATGTAGTCATACCGGCCCGTATCGTTCATTTTAAAGACATACATAATTTGCAATCTCCAGAAATGTAACTAGTACTACATTTTTAGAATGAGCCTATGTTGCTTTTTTTTTTGAGTGTACACCCCCAAAAATGATTTTGCTGCTTGTTCAAACTACTGGTTTCAAATTAGCTGAAATAACACTATTCTTGAGATTCTTCTTGGGACAGCTTATTTGCTTTATGTTCAATCCACCAATTAACTTAATTGATTTATGTTAGGACAACATGAATAAATTGGGTGAAACCCCACATTTTTTTTACAATGTATAATACAATTTGTATTTCCTGATTACTAATCACATGATCATTCAGAAATCATTATAATATGCTAATCTGTTACTCAAGAAACATTACTTTTGATCGTCAATATTCATATTACTCATATTCTCATTCTAATTCTAATTACTGGCAATATAACATGAAAATGTCTAATATTCTTAAAGCATTTATACTTTTCAGGATGCTTTTCTTAATAGAAACTACATAATATTACACAGTTATTATTTTATTTTTTGTTTTAAAGCATCACCTGACAGCAAGAATGTTGCTGGTTCTATTCCCGGCTGGGTCAGTTGGCATTTCTGTGTGGAGTTTGCATGTTCTCCCCGTGTTCGCGTGGGTTTCCTCCGGATGCTGCGGTTTCCCCCACAGTCTAAAGACATGTGCTATAGGTGAATTGAATAAACTAAATTGGCCGTAGTGTATGTGTATGAATGAGTGTGTATGGATGTTTCTTTATTGTGTATGAATAATGGGACTAAGCCGAAGGAAAATTTATGAATGAATTTTAAGGCATCTTTGTAACATGTTTCATGTACTTACTTTAGTAATTACAAATAAGTATGCATAATTAAATCCAGCTAAACCTAAAGCTACCGCTAATTATAATGCTAACCATACAGTAAGTACATGCAATTAATTAATATTACTCAATAATTAAATTAACAGATACAATGGAACAAGGACAACTTAAAAGCAAGTCTAACCCCAAAATTATTTGTAAAAAAATATCAGGATCATTCGATCACCACAACCTCAGCCTACAAACACAGATGTTCAGTCTTGTGCTTTTGTAGCGACTACATCGAAATAAAGAGCCTTTTCTTTCAGGCTTTTCTAAATGAACACTTGAGGCTATGAGGACACCCTGTAGCAACAAAAGAAAAGGAGAACAGAGGAAATATGACATGCAAGTTTCATGTCAAATGTAAGTCAGCAGGACAACTCCCTGGAAGAACGACTGAGATCCAAAGACCCAAAGACCCATCAAGACCCAAAGACATTTCACAACATTTCTAAGAAAAAGCCCTTTAACAATATATTTACTGTCAAAATCTACAATAATAAAACCAAAACCAACAACAAATGATCTTTCATGCTGACACTCTCAAAACTGGCCCTGAAGAAAACACCTGAGGGTGTTTATGGAGCATACCAACTTGAATACTACCCAGTCACAAATCTGTGGTAAACATAGTGTTGTCACAGTCAGTGGCGGTTCTAGTTTAAATGGTACCCTGGAGTAACCACTCTATACACCCCCCCTCCTCCTTTATATTGTTATATAAATTTTTCAATAAATATAACAATTTATTTATATTTAATATTATTAATATTATTATACAATTATTATTCTAAATAAACAACAAAAATCTATCTTAAATGTTACTGGAAAACAATAACAACTGGAGTGATATGCTAAGATCACCTAAAAAAATCTTTTGCATGAATATTAATTATGACAATTCTATAGAATACAAAATTTTTTTTTATAGAATTATCTGTTGTCCTAGACCTAGTCCTAGTCTTACTCCCTGACTCTTTATGCCTCCTTTCTGCTTTTTATCTTAGTGAAAGTAACATCATCCTCATATTGCATGAACTTTAGTTTTGTTACCTTGCAAAACTCGCTGCGTGCCGACACCTCTACATAAAAGGCTGTTACTCCGGTGATGTATTTTTATGTATTTTTCACCGATGCATGATCGGTGTGTATTTTATCGGCGTGCATGCAAACAACCAGGATTCACACAGGAGCGCGTGAGGCGCGCAGGAATGGTTTTCTGCATAGAGATTAACAAACTTGCCCGTATAAAATATGCCAAACGTTAATGGCCCCTAACGTCTTTATTCTGGGACTGGCACTCTAAATTAACACACTTGCATAAAGTAAATCGTATCTCAATGCTTTTACTAGAGGGACGTTTTTTTTTTTTTTTTGCAGTCTCCTTGTGCCGCCCCCAGCAAGATGCCACCCTGGGCGATTGCCCATATTGCCCATGCCTAAATCCGCCACTGGTCACGGTTACCGCATAAAAAAACGATTAGATAAACGTTCAGACAGTAGTATTACAATTTGAAATTGTCATTGTCACCTGTTTTACCCCTTTTACAAGATGTAAGATAAGCCTTTGTTGTCTCCAGAATGTGTCTGTAAAGTTTCAGCTCAAAACACCCATCAGATTACCTATTATAGCCTCCAGAATCTGCCCATTTTGGTGTCTTGACTACAGTGTGGCTGTTTTTGTAGCCTATGGCTTTAAATCCAAATGAACTGCTTCTCCCCGCCCACTGCTCCTACATGCATGCTACGTGCTCTGCTTCTCATCATGCGTTACGTCAGATAAACAGCCTTCAGTGATAAAAACAGACTTTGATGAAGCTGAAATACAGCTCATTAGTCAGAAACACCAAGTAAGCTGATTTCATGTATTTGTGGTGGAGTTTATTCAAGCCTTTCTGAAACGAAATGCCGTTTGCAGAATACACACACACACACACACACATATATATGCGTGTTTACTGACACCATGTGGCTATGGTGATTATAGCGGTTAAGAATTAGCGATTTTACTGTCTTTATTACAAACATACTCTGTTTTAAATCGTTTAAATTCATAAAACTTATTAAAAAAAATCACAGAGTTAAAACCTGATTTAATCCCAATTTATTTGCCAAAATGTTTTCTGCCGACGTGTGTATACATGTTATTATAGAAACATGGCATCTGTTAATCAAGTCGGTGGGCGAGGAAAACCGCACTTCTACGTCACGTTGCAGTGGGCCTCAAAATCACTGGGATTTGGGTCTTATATTAACGTCAAGAAATTTGAAAAAAAGAGACTTATTGTGTTCCTATCACTCCAATATGACAGTAGACACTATGCCTACACACAGTTCTGTCCAAACAGCTTACAAAAGTTGATTTTCATTATAGGTGCCCTATGATAATCATGATTTTGATAACTCACTGTAAATCCTGTAACTTAGCTATTAGCAATTAGCTAATCACGAAAAGCTGCAATGTAAATGAATATTTATATAGACAGTTAATAAGCATATATTTATACACACACAGTTAACATTTGTTGTATTCCTTGCGTTTAAAAATTGAAGTTAAATTGCACAACCTTATGTGTGTGTTTGAATTTATTCTAACATTTTCAGGTTATTGAACAAACTTGAACCGTGAGAATATAGATTTTTTTATTTGTATTAGAAAGCAAACCAACACACCATTAACTGACAACTACAGTTGAAGTCAAAATGATTAACCCTCCAGTAAAGTCTTATTTCTTTTTCAAATATTTCCCAAATGATGTTTAACAGTGGAAGGAAGTGTTCACAGTATTTCCTATAATATTTTTTGTTCTGGAGAAAGTCTTATTTGTTTTATCTCAGCTACAATAACAGACATTTTAATAGTTTTATAACCATTTTAAGGTCAATATTATTAGCCCCCTAACATTTTTTTTGATAGTCTACAAAACAAACCATCGTTATAAAATGACTTGCCTAATTACTCTAACTTGCCTAATTAACCTAATTAAGCCTTTAAATGTCACTTTAAGCTGAATACTAGTATCTTAAAAAATATCTAGTGAAATATTATGTACTGTCATCATGACAACGTTATTAGAAATTAGTTAATAATAATAATATTATGTTTAGAAATGTGTTAAAAAATATTCTTTCTGTTAAACAGAAATTGGGGAAAAATATACAGGGGGCTAATAATTCAGGAGGGCTAACAATTCTGATTTCAACTGAATGTCTTTACCTTTGCCTCATGTGGTTTTAAAAAATGCTATGAAGTTAGAAAAACACTGGGATTCAAGACTTTCAGCACAATTTCGAAGTGTCTGCACAGCTGAAAAGCTAAAAGCCCAATAAACGCCTGCACAGCGTCAGCAAGCACTAGTGTTGTTCATTCGGCCTCAAGGTTTCACCAGAACTGTGAATCTGAAAGAATAGATTCACCATAATGGTCAGCAGCTTGGGTTTCTCATCAAAATTTTATTCTGTGAATATTTTCTCTTCCAGCAGTTCCAAAACTGATGCTTTTTTTGGCCATACGTTTCAGTCATATCTGCCCCAAATACATCTAGTTGTTCTGTTCATTAACCGAGATGACAGATGCACAAGAAAGAAAAAATTAGACTAAATCATGACAAAAGTACAAAATTAAAAGAGTTTCTGCTAGAGAAATCACAGACAGACTTTTACATAACCAGTCCTTTAAAGTCCTACAGTCCTACAGCATAATGCACTTTTATCCTTGTAATAGTTGGCATTCATGTAGTGTGATTGATGGAGCATTGCATTATAAGCACAATAGTCATGGGTTCTATTCTAAGAATCACACACACACTTGGGTAAAATGTATTGCTTGAATAAACAGTAAATCAAGTTACAAAACCTCTGCCAAATGCCAAATGTGTAAGGGACCATCTAATAAGCCCACACTTTGCATTTTAATGATCACGCATTTTGATTGGTAACACCAGTTAAACATGATTTCTTGATGACAACACACAGTTAAAGCTAGCTAGATGGCCCTTAAGTTCAAAACATAGCTGTCTGTCACAATAAGCTGCTTGAACAAATTACCTATTTAGTCATTTTTGAAGAAGGAAAATCTCCAGTTGACTCCCAGCATCTCAATGTACAGTATTTAAGTTAAGACTGAGAATCAGATTCAGCTGCATCTGAAATCGCATATTACTCAACAAAAAGTACATTCTAGTAGTAAGAATATTAGAGGTGTGAACCTGCACTGGTCTCACGGTTCGGTTACGATTATCATGTTATCGATTTGGTTTAATTCGATATCTCGGTGCATTGATGATGCTTTACTCAATTTCATATTTTACTTCACAGCACAACAATTCTTGTATTAAAATGTATAAATATATTTATATTTATTTATAATAAAATTTTGTCCTTTAACACAAATAGTCAGATACATGAACTGTACCTTTAAAAACTTAAGTACATCCACAGAACAACATGAGCATTTCAAGAGTTCACACTTAGCTGATGATTGATTAAAAATCGTGTTTGGCATGCTGTCCCGGGAGAGAGCTGTAAGCTCATAAGATCCTCGAGCCCGAGCTCCCTCTCTTTGGAAGGCGAGAAGGGAGTTTGAGCTCAGGTAGATCTCGAGAACTCCCCTGTCATAGTGGCTGAAGAGCAGATAGTGATTGCTCTTTTAAGAGATAAGTACTTGGTAGGAGCATGTCTATGGTGTTGATTTGGATTAGTCAATAAACTCAAGTTGCATGTTTTTGGACAGTGAGAGGAAACCGGGGAACCCGGGGGAAACCCATATGAGCACGTGGAGAACGTGTAAACTCTGCACAGAAACGTCAGCTGGCTTGGTAAAGACTAGAACCAGAGACGTTCTTGCTGTGAGGCAACAGTGCTAAGCACTGGGCCACCGTGCCACCCATTTAGGAAAGAAAGAGGAGTAGGGGTGGAAGGGGGGATTCTTCAAAATGAAGATAGCTTTGATACGTAACCGTGGGTATTTATAGTAGCTTAGGAATCGTCTGATTGTGGAGAAAACTCACTCATGCTTGTGTCTTTATGCAGAAGTATCAGCTAACAGTAACAGCTGAGAGGGGAGGAAAAGTTACATCATGCCAACAAGTCACAGATCCACAGTGGGAGAGACCGAGAGAGAGAGACGAATGGAGTTTACTTTCAGTAAATAGGAGCTTCTGCTGTAACTTCAGTGTCAGTGAAAGACTGTCCAGCAAACACACGCAGTAAATTGTGCAGAGTGTCTGCCTTTTAAGTAGTTGGAGTGTTTTAATTACTCACGGTCTCCTTCCTCGTCATAGTAAGCTACTGCAATATAGCGTATATGCGATAAATGACATCAGTACATAACCGGTTATGATCTATTACTGAACCGATACAGAATTGTTTGCATCTGCATCGCAGTGCACCGAAAAAACTATTAATTTTGACACCCCTAATAAATATGACTTTCGATGTTTTGGAATTCCGCCATACTCTATACAACTGCCATCTGTCATTATCACATGACCTACCTGCATCGGTTGCCTTGCTTTACTGCCATTTTAAAATTCTCTAATGTGTCCTCATGGAATAATAAAGTGTCAAGTGGATGCACATTTCAGAATCTTATCAGGAATAGTAGGTCACCCCATTTTTTTCAAATTTGAGTGTTTCACAAATTCACAAACACTAGAAATGTTGAGTGTTCTTACTGTGGTAGATCAGTAGATCACATCGTACACGTGCAAATTATGAATCTGCAACAGGCTTAAAAACAATCTCAAAATGGGTACCAACCACCAATGAAAGCATTTACATATTCTGTGGCAACATGTTTTTAAAGAAATATTTTGTGTCAACCCTAAACCTTGTTCACCTCGTCTAAAACCCGCAAACAAGCAATGTGACAAAACAAGAACAATTATAATCAGCGAGGCTGTCTGCCATGCATTAATATGGACACGCTCACTTGCCATTTAGACAGATTTTCTCCTTTAAATGGCTGGCTTTCTGGCGTCATGGCTCTCATTTGATGTGCAGAAACAGAAGCACAAAGGAATTGTCACACAATATACCTTCTGTTGTGATGAGGCAGACTTTGAGTATCATGCATTACATTGCTAAAAATAACGCAGGCTCATAGGAAACACATGCTTCAGCCTACATTTTTGTGCGACAGCAAAAAAATATACTTTAACACACGTCTGAATCCAGGTTCTAGGTAAAATGAATGCTACAGAGCAGTATAATGCCAACAATAATGGTTACTGATCACACTAATGATATTTTACACTAGGAATATATTACCAACAAAAAGCAGCATGGTGGCTCAGTGGTTATCACTGTCGCCTCACAGCAAGAAGGTCGCTGGTTTGAGTCCCGGCTGGGCCAGTTGGCATTTCTGTATGGAGTTTGCATGTTCTCCCCATGTTCGCATGGGTTTCCTCCAGGTGCTCCGGTTTCCTAAATTGGCAGTAGTGTGTATGTGAATGCAAGAGTGTATGGGTGTTTCCCAGTACTGGGATGCAATTGGAAGCGTATCTGCTGTGTTAAACATATGATGAATAGTTGCCGGTTCATTCCACTGTGGCGACTCCTGATCAATAGCTGACTAAGCCAAAGGAAAATGAATGAATGAATGAATTATCAACAAATTGAGGCTTATTTTTTACACAGTCCTTTACAAAACACCAAATAAATACCACAAAACAACTTAAGGATGATTTGTGATCAAATACGTTTGACTCACTTGTCTATATATTAGGGGTGTGAAATTACACCGGTCTTATGGTTCGGTTAAGATTATCACGTCATTGATTTGATTCAATTTGATTCAACAGTGCATCACAATGCATTGACAATGCATTCCATACATTTTAATTATGCAGACTAAATACAGCTAATACAGACAGACACTCCTCCACATAAAAAGGTTTATAGTGAGAAAGCATTGAAATAGGGGGTCTTGGGTTCTACTGTACCTTTAGTGTCAGTGAAACGGAACTGTCCCAGCAAACTCACATGCAGTGAATTGTCCATTCACCAGCATGGACTACGCCACACTTTGAGCTAGACTTTATTGTAGGGATGAAAAAGAGTGGTAAGGGAACAGTGGAATAAAGGGAAACGGAAGTAAGAGAATAAAAAATGAACAAGTAGGTAGGTTGATCGGGCATCCTACGATGATGCCCAGAGACTAAGAGTGGGGGTACCATCATTGTAATATTTTACAACCTTTTTACAACCTAGGAGCGAATCAACCTAGGAATCAACCTACTGTAGGAGTGAAGACAGGGTTATAAGGATTGTTAACGGGAAGCAAGGAAATAGAGAGAGGGAGGGTGGGCTCGAGAGAATGAGATGAACCGTGCTAGAGGCCTGATCTGCCTTAAATACCTTTCTTGGAGTAGGTGATTGGTTGAAAGTGAGGCATGGTCCTGCTACCGAACTTTAAACAAAGTAAATCCATCAGCTGTCAGCTTTTTAAGAAGTTGAAACCTTTTAATCACTCGCACTTGCATCTTATATCCCTAACCATAGTATGCTACTGTGACAGTATATATGTGATGATGTCAGTACGTAATAGCAGGTTATGATCGATTACTGAACCAATACTGCATCGTCCACATCTACATTGCAATGTGCCATATGTGAGTGCCAAAGAAATTATTAATTTTGACACCCATCCTATCCATGGACAACTTTTCTGGCATGGTCGCCCCCTAGTGAATTTGTCATCTGAATCATGCAATAAAATAAAATGCAGTGCGCCAAAGAAACAATTCATTCTGACACCCCTACTATCTATGGACAACTTTTCTAGCATGGTCGCACCCTAGTGGATTTGTCATCTGAATCGTACAATAAAATGTACCCCAAAAGGCATTTCCAACGAGTCTTGGCTGAAAAATAAAGGTTATTTATTTCCATTGATGGTTCCATAAAGAAACTTTAACATCCTTTTGGGAACCTTTTCATTTTAAAATTAAAGTTTCTTTAAACTATTATGGTCTACACAGTATGTAAAGAAAATTATACATTGTGTTAAATTAAAGAACTTTTCACTAAATATGTTTTGGGAGAAACAAAAATGGTTCTTCCATTGAATCACTTAAAAAAACTAAATTCTGGAAACCTTTATAGGAGTGTTGGGTAATAACTTCTGTTCCCCCGCTGATACACTGTACATTAAAAGACAAGTGAAATTACTGATAACATTTATCAGGCAAAACAATACAACAAAAATATAGACAATATAAAAATAAGGAAGATAACTGCAGAGGAGCTATTCAGTAGTAATAAAAGCCATTTTCAAGCTAACCAGCATCATATGCCAACGGTAAAAGCCTTCATTTAACATCTGTAATATCTGCAGGGTTTGTTTCCCCTATAGGGATAAAGCAGATCAAAAATAAATAAGCACATACACACATGCACAACCTCATGTGATCGACTCTTAAAGGGAAATTTCCCAAATAAATGAATTTACTTGCTTCGCACCTGTTTGAAACAGAGTTTAATGTCATGATTCAATGAATATGTTGACAAATTTAACTGCTTTGGGCTAACAAAGGCTAAGTGAAATAGCATTTTATACATTATTTTTTAAAACAATGTTGCAATTCTTGCACAGCCTGATTGTTTTGCTTTATAAGACTCCAGTGTATTTACAGGGGCCAAAGTTTTAATAGCTATTGACTTGCATTTATTTAAATATTCAGTAATGCACTGCAGAAGAATTAATGTCACCTACATCTTGGATTGCTTGCATGTAAATCAAGAGCAGATTTCTATTTTTGGGCGAACTGTCCCTTCAAGACTAACTACTGCACCATTAATGGAGTGTCAAATTACACAAGCAACATTATGAAACTAATATAAATGATTCAAATCTGTTATCTTCATGGGCTTGATCGTGACAGATTGTACAGCCCATGTGAAAAAGAGCACTAATGGGAGGTGGTCACGACTGCTGACATTGGTATCTCACAGTCGTCCCATGGAGGAGAGCTGTCGTTTCATCTTAGCTGATCTTAAAACAGATCAGACTTTAAAGATTTCCTTCTTCTCTGGAGCTTAAGATTAATGAGAGAGTGCAAGAGAGACTTTAGAGGGAAGGAAACACAGCAGTATTTTTCGGATTAAATCAAAGGGTGCATGGAGAAGGAATGGTAAATGATAGAAACTGATAGATTCAAATAAAATAAAAAAATGTAACATGCATGCTACGACACAGCAAACATATTTATGACATCTATGTACTTAAACAGAATTTAATCACATTAAGAGCACTTTTATGTGCCAGAGATTGATTTTTATTAGAACATATATCTTTTTTATTTGAATGTCATATTAAAATGTGTGTAAATTAAACCTGCTTTATTTTAACATGTCCCTAATGTATAGATATTAAATTTCAAAACCAAACCCTTAAATCTTTATGTGCTCAAAATCATTAAAGTTTTGGGTCAGTAAGATGTTTACAGGAAGAAATAAATTGTTCGATAAAAAGTGAATAGCTGCCAAATTCAAATAAATACTGGGAAATAAAACCTGGAAAAAAGTAAAACTTCACCTTTGCTGATGATATTTAGCAAACATCAAATCAGCATTTTTAAAATGATTTCTAAAGAATGATAACAATGAAGACTAGAGTAACGGCTGTTGAAAATTCAGGTTTTACAGGAATAAATAAGCTTAAAAATAAAAACAAAAAAACTTTTGCTGTATTTTTACTGTATTTTTTATTGAATAAAGTCTTGATAAGCATAACATACTGTATATCAAAAATAAGAATAGTATTTTTATAATGCAGAACATACACTCATCGGCCACTTTATTAGGTACACCTGTCCAACTGCTCGTTAATGCAAATTTCTAATCAGCCAATCATATGGCAGCAACTCAATGCATTTAAACATGTAGACATGGTCAAGACGATCTGCTGCAGTTCAAACTGAGCATCAGAATGGGGAAGAAAGGTGATTTAAGTCACTTTGAATGTGGCATGGTTATTGCCAGACTGGCTGGTCTGAGTATTTCAGAAACTGCTGATCTACTGGGAGTTTCCCGCACAACCATCTCTAGGGTTTACAGAAAATGGTCTGAAAAAGAGAAAATATCTAGTGAGCAGCAGTTCTGTGGGCCAAATGGCTTGTTGATGCCAGATGTCAGAAGAGACTGGCCAGACTGGTTTGAGCTGATAGAAAGGCAACAGTAACTCAAATAACCACTCGTTACAACTGAGGTATGCAGAAGAGCATCTCTGAATGCACAACACGTCCAACCTTGAGGTGGATGAGCTACAGCAGCAGAAGACCCCACCGGGTGCCTCCCCTGTCAGTTAAGAACAGGAAACTGAGGCTACAATTTGCACAGGCTCACCAAATTTCGCCAATAAAAGATTGGAAAAATGTTGCCTGGTCTGATGAGTCCCGATTTGTGCTATGACATACAGATGGTAAAGTCAGAATTTGGCATAAACAACATAAAAGCATGGATCCATCCTGCCTTGAATCAACTGTTCAGGCTGGTGATGGTGGTGTAATGGTGTGGGGGATATTTTCTAAGGACACTTTGGGCCCATTAGTACCAATTGAACACTGTGTCAACGCCACAGCCTACCTGAGTATTGTTGCTAACCATATCCATTGTTTTACGACCACAGTGTACCCATCTTCTGATGGCTAATTCCAGCAGGATAACGAGGCATGTCATAAGCCGCGAATCATCTCAGACTGGATTCTTGAACATGATAATGGGTTAACTGTACTCAAATGGCCTCCACAGTCACCAGAGGTCAATCCAATAGAGCACCTTTGGGATGTGGTGGAATGGGAGATTTGCATCATGGATGTGCAGCTGACAAATCTGCAGCAACTGCGTGATGCTATCATGTTAATATGGACCAAAATCTCTGAGGAACATATCCAGTACCT
The DNA here is from genome assembly GCA_903798205.1 of Danio tinwini. Classification (NCBI taxonomy): domain Eukaryota; kingdom Metazoa; phylum Chordata; class Actinopteri; order Cypriniformes; family Danionidae; genus Danio; species Danio tinwini. Next base: position 561,733 of record CAIGQZ010000217.1, on the reverse strand, counting down.
GGTTGAATCTATGCCATGAAGGATTAAGGCAGTTCTGAAGGCAAAAGAGGGTCCAACTAGTTACTAGTAAGGTGTACCTAATAAAGTGACCGGTTAGTGTATAACAATATAATAAATACAAAAAGCCCTCAAATTTTAAAGGCCTGATGACAATAAATTGGTTAAGTAATTAATAAATAAATAAATAAATTAATTAATTAATTAATTAGAAAGCATCTGTATGCATTTTGTTTTGTTCTGCATTACTCAAAACATTTTTTTCAGTTTTTAAACCTTCTTTTTACTTTCATTGTTAACCAAGAAAACAACATCCTTTGTGTTCCACCGCTGACAAAGACATACAGTTTTGAAGCAACACGAAGGTGAGGATAAGTTGGCAGAACATTTCTATTTCAGTAAACTATCATCCAAGGACACGATTCAGCATTGTAGAACAACTGTATATTCTTCCAGTATATAACAACACCCTCATCTACTCTCAGCAAGGCACAATAACAGACAGAGAGTAAACGAAAGTGACAAAACACAATGATGTTCCTACTTTAACACTGTATTCTAAATTGCACAACCTCTCTCATTCCACAAACCTCATGCCTATAATTGACATACAATAACACAAAGGCCATGTAGTCTGATGGATCTTGTTTTAGTACAAGAAAGTGAAATTCAATGATTCAATGTCAAACACTCAGAACGACAGTAAGATACTTACTGAGCAGCCCACCTAGCAGTAGCCCTACAGCATTGGCACACTTGAGCTCGAGAGGTCCTTAAGCACACTCAGTGACCAGCAAACCCCTACAAACCCCAACATAATGACACAGAGCGGTCCCTATATGCCACAGCTGTTAAACTTAGTTTCTGGAGGGCCGCAGCTCTGCACACTTTAGTTCCAACCCTAATAAAACACACCTGATCAAACTAATTGAGTCCTTCAGGCTTGTTTGAAATCAACAGGTAATGCTGCGGTCACACTTGAGTTTGAGCTTGTGAAATACTATTGTACGGCACTGCGAAAAAGAGAGAGAATAAAAAAAGTTGATTAGACATTAAAAATTGAGCAATTGGTCCATATTTGACATTTCTGTACAGAGAGGTCACGTTTTCAACTGGTCTCACGCAATCACGTGATGCAATTTTGCAAGTCAGAGTTTACCAAGCTTGAACTTTGCAACGCAGCAAACTGCGAAACTTGTGGCACAAGCTTGCATTTCCAGGTTTGCTGCATTTGCATGCTTTTGAATGGAAGTCTATGGATTGAAAAGTGCAGTGTGACAGCAGTTTAAATATGTTGAAGCAGGGTTGAAATTAAACTGTGCAGGGCTTCGGCCCTCCAGGAACTGAGTTTGACACCCCTGCTATATGCAAACAGAATAAACCCAGGAGTATTTAGGAACTACAGTATAACTCTTTTGCTAGCTACCGTATGTTCCTCCATCCATGCTTTAATCCATTGTTGTTAGCAGGATACTCATATTATTTACCAGATTTAATGCAGATGTGGAATTTTTTTTATTATTATTATTTTTACTAGAACATTTGCCAAATCCTTATTCTGTTTAGTGGATTATCTGCAAGTTCTTATTCCATAAATAGTGTTTTGATTTTATATTTCGATCAAGGAAAATCTAATTGTACCGACAAATCAATGTTTTTGTTTTTTCCTCTTTTTTTATCATTTGTGAAATTTCATTTCAGTCCAGATTTACCCAAGCTAAATTTTTGAGAGAACTCAGATGTGTACTATTGTCTAATAGACTGTATTTTTGTTATATCACCTTTCACCTTGTAACCAATCTATTATTTAAAATAATAAAAACAAGAGAATATCTTTCACATTTTTTGCATTTCTGTTATTACATTCAATGTATTTTAATGCAGATTTTATTATTCATTGTTATGAGCTTTAACCAATTGAACTATATATATATATATATATATATATATAGTGCTGCTCAACATATATAAGTACAATACACCCCTTACAAATCTCTTATTTAAATTTATATTTTCTATAGGAAGCTTCATAGTACTATATTTGTGCACATTCATTAGATTAGTCAGTACTGAAGCCAAATCTGGAGCTAATCTAAGAGAATAATTTATAATAACAGTCCAAAATTAGTACACCCAAATGTGTATGTTAAGGAAAAATATTAAATAAAAAATTTTAAAAGAGCAAAATTCAAGAGCAACAAAAAATCTATAAAATTCTGTTAAAATTTTATAGTTTGTATTTTTTTTCCAATATTTACATGAATTTATTTGTATTATCTTCCTATTTTTAAAGATGTTCGGCAACTAAAATATTCTTTTAATTAAAAATATCCATTTAATAAATCTGTTTTGTTCAAATGCACTAAAATAAATAAATATATATTACCTATATTCACTGAGAAATGAATAAAAATATTCATATTTATATAAATATTAATGCTAAATTAGTAATATAACAATTTTTTAATTCATTTATTTATCACCACCTCCCACCCCTTTAAAACAAAATCAAAGAAAGTGACACTTTTTAACCACATGGTTAATCCCATGACAATTTTCTCAAATTTTTTTGAAGCTGGATATATGATGGAAATAGACGCCATCTATTGGCTATTTAGCGTTAGTACAACATTTAGGAGCAAACCAATCCTACACAAACCAAAGCATCACTTCTTCTGCATTAACAAATCTGACCACATCAGTAGGTTTATACATTTTTAGTAAACGATGTAACATATTCATCCCAATACGGACATCTTATTTGGAGAATAATTTAAACCCAATCAGTTTGTTAGCAGAAGCCCGCTCAAGAAGTGGACAGAAAAGTAGGCCACCAACACCAGTAACCCCAGCTGAAGCTAAAAATGGATTTTAATATGTGTGGTCGCTGTAAACAGTCCTCTAAATTAGCAGCTTGCGAGTAAACCCCAAAATGCACAGACAGCAGAAGGTCTGGAAGGAAAAACAAAAAAAACAAAAACAAAGCTCCCTTTAGACTCTATAAGTGAAGCAGCAGAGCATCTGGGAGGAGTCGACATCTCTGACCGACAGCAGAAAAGAGGTAAACTGAGGACAGCCTCAGAGGTTTCCTGTGCAGCTTCGCTATTTCCTGGATGTGACACTTTGCCACGTCTGCAGCTGTAATAAATGGTAATGAAAGATATATCCCAGTCGCTCATACCTGTCCACACACATACAGTCAGGATCAACCTTTTACCAGCTATACTGCTGTTTGTGTTTGGTCATTGGCAAGCAGATGTAAAAACTAGCATTTCAATCTGTGCATGATGAAAGATTGGATTGTGATGTTTGAATTGCTCTGATTCATTACACAGCCAATGGGAATTCTACTTTAGACATTGCTTTTTTTTCATTCAAAACAATTAATAATATTCAATAGCACGTAAAAGGTCATCATTGTGTCAACATTTACTCATCCTTATGTTGTTCCAATGAGGTTTTGTTTAATACATAATTAGAGTTAAGTTTGAGAAGGTTTTTGTGCCTTTTGTGCCTAAGGAAACTGTTAATAAATAACCCCAAAAATTAATCCTTATAAAATGGGTGCTGGGGTGACACGGTGGCTCAGTGGTTAGCACTGTCACCTCGCAACAAGAAGGTTAGCTGGGCCCGATTGATCTGTTTGGCATTACTGTGTGGAGTTTGCATGTTCTCCTCTTGTTAGCATGGGTTTCCTCCCAGTGCTCCAGTTTTCCCCACAGTCTAAAGACATGCGCTATAGGTGAATTGAATGAGCTAAATTGGCTGTTGTGTATGAGTGTGTGTGTGTGTGTGTGTGTGTGTGTAAATGTGAGTATGTTTCCCAGTACTGGGTTGAGGCTGGAAGGGCATCCGCTGCGTAAAATATATGCTGGATAAGTTGGTGGTTCATTCCGCTGTGGCGACCCCTGATGAATAAAGAGACTAGGCTGAAGGAAAATGAATGAATGAATGAATTTAATCCAAGACTTCTGAAGACAATATATGGCTTTTTAGAACTTTAGACTTTACAAAAATAAAAATATCATTCACAAATTAACACTAATTTCTGATTGGTTATCAATGTTAATTTGTGCTTGTTATTTTTTTTTTAAACATAAATTAAAATATATATATATTTACCAAATTAGAGAAATTTCTGTTCCTCTTTAAGACTCTGTTAATCTGTTAAAAATCTATCGTAATGTTTCAAAAACGAACAAAAGCCTTATAGCTTGGAATAACATTTGGGTGAGTAAATTACTAAATTTTTATTTTGGGGTGTTCAAACCCATTAATGAGGTGTAGTGTTCTTTTCACCCCCAGTGACTTGAAAATTTATTTGTGTGTTCAAAATATGTGTCCTGCAGAAAAAAATAAATAAGAATAAGAATAACTTAATAAGAATACATAAATCATGGCATTTCCTTTGGCTTAGTCCCTTATTTATCAGGGTTCGCCACAACTGAATGAACCGGCAACTATTCCAGCATATGTTTTGCACTGTGGATACCCTTCAGGCTGCAACCCAGTACTAGGAAAAACCCATACACTCTCATTCACACCCATATAGTCAATTTTCTTTACCCAATTCACCTATAGCGCATGTCTGTGGACTTGTGGGGGAAACCGGAGCATGCAGAGGAAACCCACAACAACACAGCAAGAACATGCAAACTCCACATAGAATGAAATGCCAACTGGTCCAACCGGGTCTCAAGCCAGCGACCTTCTTGCTGTGAGACAACAGTGCTAACCACTGAGCCACCGTGCCACCCAAGTATATTATGTTAGAATTAAAATTTCTCTGTAAAATATTTGTAAATTAGCAGTTCTCCGTATTTTGTGATTCATGTTTTGTTGTTTATTTTCCCCCATTTGTTTATGCTTTTGAATTGCATTATGGGACCTTAATCTCTCTTCCAATTTTAACTTTTATTAACATTTTGAATAGTTTAAAGTGATATATTGTCTGGGTTGGTGTTGTATAATACAGTACAGAAACCTTGCAATAAACTGGCAGTACATTTTCTGTTATTTTATGTGTTTCCTATTTTACTTATTTCTCTCTATATTATTTCTTATACATTATATTATTTCAAAATACCTTTTTTAACTGTAAAGTTGAATTTTCAACATAAGCAGAGATTAAGGTCCCATAACGCAATTCACAACCATAAATAAACGGTAAACACTAATTAACAGATTTTCTTTTACAGTGTACTATCCCTTATAATATTCACTATTTGTCTTTTTTTAGATTGTATTGACTTTTATATTGTAGTGGCTGGGTAAGATGTGCTACATACATAACAACATAAATGAAACCACTGAAATCACAATTAATTTAACTAATAAAAATTATTCATCATAGTGTTGTCACGATACTGGAATTTAATACCAATTGGTACTGAAGTTTTAAAAACGTCCATTTCCCGCTAACATTTGAGCACTGTTGACCTCCTTTCTTAAACAGCGCTGATTTGTCATTGTGTTCACATGCTCAACAGAAATGACTGTGATTGGCCGTGAAGGTCATCAGTTTACTGAGTGTAAACACAGATACAGGGACACAGGAGCGTTTTAAATCAGTGAAGATCAGTCAATTCATCAGCGGATCGCTCGTATGTCAACTTATAAACAGACCAGCTGATCTTCGTGGCTTTAAAATGTTCCAATGTGCCTGTATCTGTAGTTACACAAAGCTGCCATTAGCAAATATCTGTTACTCAGTCATTCTTAAAACACCAAACAAATGGTCAGTCTGGCTATATATACACTGCATTAGCTTTGGCTTACCTCAAGGTCTGTCTGACTAATCTGAAAGGTGACACTTGTACTTCACACAGAAACCACCATCAAAACCACAAAAATGTGCAACAACATAAAGCTCATAACGTGACTAACGATTTTCAACGGACAAATTTGCAGTCATGTCTTATTTGACTCAAGTTGTTATGAAAATGACTCAAAGTACAGCTCTGAGAGTGTGAATTTAAGATGGGTGTGGTGCATTTAGTTCCTGCTGCTCATGAAATTATTGTTCCATTGTCTTCACAACAACAGCTCAAACTTTAGGAAAAGTGCTTCCTACAGACTTCCAGAGCTTAAAACACTCTAAAAAATAACGTTTGCAGGAACCAAAAGGAGTTTTCACAGTAATGGCATAAAAGAACCTCTTAAAGGGGACCTATAATGTCCATATTTACAAGATGTAAAATAAGTCTCTGGTGTCCCTTGAGTGTGTATATAAAGTTACAGCTCTAAATATACAAAAATTTTTTATATCTCTTTGAAATGGCCCCTTTTAAGCTTTGATCCAAATTGTGCCGTTTTGGTGACTGTCGCTTTAAAATAAAATGGGGTGAAAGCTACAAATGTGTTAGCATAGTGGTAGATTCAAAAACAAGACTAACGTCCTATGCTTTTGAGGGAGAGATCATCATGAATGGGCAGGGCTTTCCTCTAGGGCTGTGCAATTAATCGAAATTCAGTTTCAATTTCAATTTTGGCTTCTAACGATTATGAAAAAAAAACATTATTCGAGATAAGTTGTGAAAGTGAAACCATAAATCAGAACCGTACTGCTCTTAAAGTGACAGTGCGCTATATTCCTGCTGTCAACTGTTTTTATCATTATTAATCAAACAACAAAAGAACAAAATCACTCACTGCTCCTGACTGAAGGACTTTTGTAGCTTTAATTTAAGTTTTTTTCTTACAGTGAAGATGCTTAAAGCAGTTGGTTTAATATTTTTATTCTACTGTATTTATTTCCCTTTCCCTATTTACAGGGAGGAAAATAACAGTATATATACAGTTGAAGTCACAATTATTAGCCCTCCTGAATTATTAGCCTTCCGTATATATTTTTCCCTCAATTTCTGTTTAACGGAGAGAAGATTTTTTTTAACCCATTTCTAAACATAATAGATTTAATAACTCATTTCTAATAACTGATTTCTTTTATGGTGACAGTACATAATATTTTACTAGATGCTTTTCAAGATAAAAGCATTCAGCTTAAGGTGACATTTAAAGGCTTAATTGGGTTATTTAGGCAAATTAGGGTAAGTAGTCAAGTAATTGTATAACAGTAGTTTCTTCTGCAGACAATCAAAAAATATATTACTGAAGGGGGCTAGTGATATTAAGCTTAAAATAGATTTTAAAATATTTAAACCTGCTTTTATTCTAGCCAAAATAAAACAAATAAGACTTTCTCCAGAAGAAAAATATATATATTCTTGCTCTGTTAACCATCATTTGAGAAATATTTTTTTATTTACATAATTCACAGGAGGGCGAATATTTTTGACTTCAACTGTATATCGTTCTGAATAATCGTTATTATGATTTTTCCCATAATCGAGCAGCCCTACTTTCCCCCTCTGATGACATGTACAAAGGGAGAATGTCAAGTGTTTCTGCAGACTGTTTTTATCTAGTGTGATTAGAAAATATAAAATTAATAATTTACCATTAGGAGCTGGTTGTATTCACACACTGTAGCCACATAAGTGTTTAAGCCCCATATAAAACTGATTGTTGCATAATAGGTCCCCTTTAATGAAAACTAACTATTCAATTCTTCAAAGTTCTTTTTAAAAAAGCTGTTTAAAATACACTTTTATAATAAAAAAAAGTTTTTTGCACTGTAAAAAAAGCCTTTATGGATGTTAAAGGTTCATTGGAACCATCACTCAATGGCAATACGAACCCTTATTTTTAAGAGAGTACTTTTGACTGCTTTTAAACAGGTGTCACTTTACCAAGTTTATGTTTCACTCTTGCATAAAAACAGGCATTTAACCACTCTGCACGCTCTATTTGTGGTGTGTCTGTTGTTTTCACACAGGATATCCTGTAACATCATTTCTGCTACTTTGACATTATTGAAAAAGCAAGGAAAAATACAAAAAGTATACTACAATGTGCATCACAAGTATTTTTGTTTAATTCTTAAAACGTCACAAAACAAAGCCAAGGCAACTTTAATTTTCATAAATCAACAAACTGCATCCAAATGAATGAGACAAATGTTGTGCTATCTTTAAAAACAACAACAACAACAACAACAACAACAACAACAACAACATTTAATCTGAAGATAAGGCTTAATATGACGCTTTTAAACAACATGTACAATCTTCAGTTTTTTAAATAAAAACAAAAAGGTTGCACACAAAACAATACTTGGGAAAGTAACAACTGTCTTGTCAACATGGAGACCTACTAACAAACTGTCACTAGCATGCAAGTGTTTGCTTTATTCATCATCGACCTGTACGTTTGTCCTCAAGTGGAATAAAACGTTATATGATGTTATCAAAACCGACACTAAGTTATACATTCTATGAATCTGTCAGTTTTTCATCACACTGTACTTTGACACGCCGGTGTCGGTGTAAAAACGAAATTCGGTCAAATGCAACTTTAATACCATAAAACTTACCGTAATTGTCCGCCTCCATACTGTAGCGGTATTTCACACTGTTGATCTTCCTCTACTTCACACACTCAACATCACTGTCAGTCGCGCTGTTTTGCTTTTTTTTTCCTCTTTCAGGTTACTTTTCTCACGGTGAACTGAACACAGAGGCCGTGTCTAAAGAACCTAGTGAGTCGCCTACATAGACAGCATTTCTTGAGCGTTAAAATACATCAGCCTGTGCAGGGCGTTGATACAAATTAACGTACACATATGTTACCTAGCATTAGTACCATTGAAATGCGGTTTGAATCGCTTTTATTATTCTTGTCACCATTTGATAGGTCGATATTTTAGTAAATTATCCGGTCGACAGTTTTGATTCTGTCCAGCAGGAGTCTCCCCAACCTCTTGAAAGACTGAAAGGAGGACTTTTTTTGCATTAGCACAATCCTCACATGAAACGATAGTCAATTAAACAATATATTGTGTCTTAACCATTCTAGAGTAAGTGTTATGCTGCATATTATAGTAGCCTATTTACAACACTTTATTAAGTAATGCTGTCGCATATTGTAATATTAACTAGTGAACTGAAAAACTGTCCTGTAGTATGCTTTAGTTTTTACTACAGTAAACTGGTGTATAATATACTGTAGTTGCAGAAAAATAGGAAAAATATTAGGTTATTTATAATTGTTGTATTATAACAGTAACTATAATTCCACAACAGATTAATTCAACCATATATAGTATATTATAGTTCAAAAACACTATAGTATATAAATTACTGCAGTATTTTTCATGAGGGTCTGCATAGGGTTTTCACATTCTGAGGTGATTTATTCCTGATAAATTTGCTGAATTCAAATGTATTATTTTTCAAATATTAAAAAAACAAGTGGGCAACATGGTGGCTCAGTGGTTAGCACTGTCGCCTCACAGCAAGAAGGTCGCTGATTCGAGTCCCAGCTGGATCAGTTGGCATTTCTGTGTGGAATTTGCATGTTCTCCCTGTGTTCGAGTGGGTTTCCTCCGGGTGCTCTAATTTTCCTTACAGTCCAAAGACATGCGCTATACAGCTATATAGGTGAATTGAATAAACTAAATTGGTTGTATGTGCATAAATGAGTGTGTATGGATGTGTCCCAGTACTGGGTTGCAGCTGGAAGGGCATCTGCTGTGTAAAACAAATGCTGGAAAAGTTGGTGGTTCATTCCGCTGTGGCAAGCCCTGATGAATAAAGGGACTAAGCCAAAGGAAATTTAATGATTGAATTAAAAAAAATTTAGACTATGTAAATAGTTACTATATAATTATCATATTATTAATGTCTTTGTTATTTCAAAAATACCACCATTGCATGATGAGGGTTAAACAACCCAAAAGAATGAAATGTAATTCTTCAGGAACTTTTATTCAAATAAAATTATCTACTGTATGCATTTCTAACTATACATTTGTTTTTACTACAGTAAACCGGCGTACAATATACTGTATATAGTTGTAGAAATATTTGCTAATTCTTTATTTGCGTTGCCACAACAGATTAGTTTAACTACTTTACTATATTACCTTTCAAAAACACTATAGTATGTACTATAAATTACTATAATATTTTTTCATGTGTCTTAAGATTTCCACATTCTGGTATCATTTGTTCCTTATAAAACTTCTGAATTAAAAAAATTCAAATATTAAAAATTTCTACATAAATAGTTACATATATAGTTACTCTATAATTACTGTCTTTTGTCATTACAAAATTAACCTTATTGCATTATGAGAATTATACAACATTGTAAACCCTAATGTTGTCTTTACTTAAACAATCAAGTAAACTTGACTTAAAATTTTGCAATTTGATCCTGTGTTTGGTCCTGAGTTAATTTCCTGAGTTAACGTACCATAAAAATGCATAAACGTAAGCTTTCAAGTGTAGTAAGCTCAAAATCATTATTAATCCTTTGAAAAAATAGGTCATTTTTAATGTAGTTTTGACTGTATAATTCTAATATGTACAACCTTTTAGTGCGAGATCTTTTTTTAAATCAGAAAACATATGGCTTCAGGTATAATTATTCACCATAGTGGAAATAAATGGCTGTTTATAAATGGAGCATTTTAAAACCCCGAAGATCAGTTGGTTGCAACATAATCTCTATCTGAAATGTAGCCCTACATTTCTGGAGATCGCAAATATGTAGCCATGTACGTATGGCTGCATTTCATCTTTAAAATGAACGCTACGGGGTATATGATGCCGTTCCTTTTCTCTCTTACCAGCTGACCTCTTACCTCTGTATGGACAGCATTGCCATTATTACCAGTTTGTCCAGTAGCTCGACATGTACACCGGCCGACTTGAGACGCAGAGCGGAGTTGACCGTGACAACGGGGTTCGAGTCTGGTGAAGAATGGCTGCGGTTGGGTTTAGGGAAGGGGGTGGGTGGATCAATCGGTGCAATTGAAAACACTATTGGTTGGGTTTAGGGAAGGGGGGGAGGGGGGAGGGGGGTCAGTCAGTTTGTTGGTTAGTCAGTAAATCAGTCAGTCAACAGCGGCCTCTGGTGGATTTACGTGAGAACAGCAGGCATGAATGGCACTCGCGAGAGAAATTTGAGATCTTAAAAAATTGTACGCAGTAGCCTCTGGTAGGTTCGCAAAAAAAACTGCATAAACAAATGTAACTCCTGGGATGTATTCTCTCTCTCCAGAAATGTATATAGGGGTACGTAATCAGAATGAGCCTGGGTTGGTCGATTCATCAGCGGATCGCTCGGCTCATAGACAGACCGGCTGATCTTCACAGATTTAAAATGCTCCATGTATCTGTGTTTACACTCAGTCAACAGCTGTGAGTTTGGTCAACTGAACAATTTAAATATAATCTACAAAACCGGTAAGTTAAATAAACTTAAATATGCAAGTTTTGGAAGACTCCATTACTGAGTTAAACTGAGGCAACAAGTTTACTCAATTAATTTAGTTCAGTCAACTTATTGGGGTTTTCAGTGTAAATGATTGAAATGTAATTCTTCAGGCACTTTTAGTCAAATAAAATTCTCTACTGTATGCATTTGTAACTGGAGTAAAAAATGATGCTGTTATCACCCACCAGAAACCATAAATACAATGCCATTTTTTACAGTCATTTACAAACATAAAATTATGTTGGTGTCGATTTAAAACATGTAATTTCTCCTGCACATTATTTTCATAAGCATATAATTTTGCTCCCTAGATGCTATTTACCTGTTCCACAATAAATATTGTCAGGATGCAACATCTAAATGCAGGATTCCCTCTTTATATAAATTAAAGACTGTTTGCACATTTTGAGTGAATAAATGTTCAGCTCTTCTGCTTTTCTTCTACTCTTTTGTTTGTCTGAACCCTCTCTACTATTAATCACTATTGGACATTGTTCAATGACTGACAGCAGCAGTAATTGTTGTTCCAAACTGCAACACACATAGACAAATCTCACTATTCTCCTATAAGAAAAACTCATATTGTAATAATGTCATATTATAGAAAAGGCCTCTAAATTATTGTTAAATGTTCTGTAAATATGTAGATTAGTTTACATTTAGCACTGTTTATACTCTATATTGTTCATCTCAAGAAAGTTGATGTTGCATTCTATAGTGTTTTTTTTTCCAAGGAAAAAAAACACACAAGCTTTCTGGGCACCACATACACATTTTTGACATAGTTCCCCGGTTAAGTACTACCACAGACACTAAATTGCTTTTGTCTGTGCCGCACACTGTCAAACACGCAACGGCAGACCAAGCCACAAAGTTTCTATCACACACACACACACACACACACACACACACACACACACACACACAC
>CAIGQZ010000217.1:511224-549455 GCA_903798205.1 Danio tinwini | reverse complement strand
ACACACACACACACACACACACACACACACACACACACACACACACAAACGTACCAACAATATAAAAACTAGTCTACTAGTCTTGGATCTGAAGCTGCTGATTAGAGTGGGCCTTTAAGGGGACCTATTATGCCCCCTTATGCCCACATAAGTCTCTGATGTGCTGAATGTGTATGGTTTTAGATCAAAACACTCTACTAATAATGTTTAATAACTTTTTGAACCAGGCAACACGGTGGCTCAGTGGTTAAACTGTCACCTCCCAGCAAGAAGGTCACAGGTTCGAGTCCCAGCTGGGTAAGTTGGCATTTCTCTGTGGAGTTTGCATGTTCTCCGTGTTTTCTCCAGATGCTCAGTGCGTGTGTATGAATGTTTTCCAGTATTGGGTTGCAGGTGGAAGGGCATCCGCTGTGTAAAACATATGCTGGATAAGTTGGCGGTTCATTCCGAGCCCTGATGAATGAAGGGACTAAGCTGAAGGAAAATGAATGAATAAACTTTTTGAAACTGTCCCTTATAGGCTTTGATCCAAACCGACTGTTCTTTAAATTCAAATGACATTGTGCTCCCAGCCCTCTTTTCAAAAGCTGGAAGCAGGAGCTACAAACGCCTGTGCTTTAGCATAGCAGCAGGTTTAAAAAGTTATACTGTAGAGTGTAATACTGTAGGGAGATATCTCTGTAGACTGATTCATGCCGTTCAGCCTTATAATCTTAAAATGTGAGCAAAATCACCTGTTTTGTCATCACTTTAGACATTACGCTAGAGAATCATTAAAATACTAGCTCTAAAGTGACACTGGTGAATTAGTAACGGTTTCTGCTGTTTTGACGTCACCTGCAGATGTGAATGAATGGCGCAAGAAAGTAGTTTCTGATACAAAAGGGTTTTTAGACTCTCTGTGTTGGATTTTTATTTTATTTTATACATTTTATATATGTCATTGAACTGTTGTATAAATGCAATATCACACTCGTAGCAGTGCGATTTGGCTGTATATCGTCACTGGTGCACTCTCAGAAATAAAGGTACACAAGTTGTCACTGGGGTGGTACCATTTCAAAAGGTACACATTTGTACTTGAAGGGTCCATATTGGTACCTCAAAAGTATATATTAGTACCTACAAATCTTAAGAGGAACACTTTTGTACCTTTTAGGTACCAATATGTACCCTTGAGGTATTAATATGGACCTTTTATGTACAAATTTGTACCTTTTGAAAAGGTACCACCCCAGTGACAACTTGTGTACCTTTATTTCTGAGAGTGTGGGACACTAAAGCACTCGGCTGCATGCCTCCCACCAGTGCTAATATACATCGCACTGCTACTCGTGTGTTAATTAATTAAATTATTTTCAAATTATTTTCATTCATTCATTTTCCTTCGGTTTAATTCCTTATTTGTCAGAGGTTGCCACAGCGAAATGAACTGCCAACTATTCCAGCATATGTTTTATGCAGCAGATGCCCTTCCAGCTGCAACCCAGTACTGGGTAGCAAATTGTTTTCAGTTTAATAAAATTTTTATAAAATTCTAATTTAAGTATGAATCAGTCGACCACTAGTTAAATTAAAATATCAGAAGCCATGGGTATTAATTCTGTTTGTTTTCTTTTTCTTCAATGTGCTGATAGATGTTGACATGACTTTTGTGAATCACCAATAACCACACTTTCAGCAAAAAATCTTCAATGAAAAAAGTCACGTTCATCAGGGATGGTCTGAGGGGTGAACTTAACTCTTAAATTAATTTATTTATTTGCTTGTACTATTTATATAAGATAAACAGAACTTATTGCTCTTATAATTATGGTCTTTATTAAAAGAATTGAACATTCTCAGAAAACCCAAAAACGCAACAAAAACAACTTTGAATCCACGACTCCACAGCTTCTGCGCAGCCGCAGCCAGAGAGGTGATGTCATCATAGCCAACAAACTTGCCATGAGATTTTCCAACCGTTGCATTAATTTATTTATTTTACTTCATTCGCTCTCTTTTAGAGCAGCACATTGTGGATTTTTGCTTTTTCCCTCTAGTCAGAGTGGAAACAATGAGAATGTGCAAGCTGCAGACACAGACGCAGGAGCAAAGAGAGCCTTTTACTGCTGTTCTGAGTAGGAAGAGAAACAATAAAGAGACTTCAGTAGGTTTATGACTACAAGAGCAAATTCCTTATAGATGTGATAGCAGCTAAAGTTCCCGATTCAGCATCTCTGGTGTGCTTTCCTGTATTATTATGAGGAAATTCGTTTTTTTTATTTTTTATTGAGGGATTGTGGTTCACAATAAAGGTAAAAAGGTGTTTTAACAAAAGAGTGTGGATTGTAAAACAACACAGCAGACTGTAAAGCCTACTTTGCATATTATATTCTGCTATACTGACAGAATAGGAGTAGCATTATAGTAGCACATAGTTTCATGTTGCTTTATGATGCTTCCAGTAAGATGAAAAACCACCACAAATCATAAATGCAGGTCATGCTGCATTATATGCCAAGTCATTTGAATTCATGCAATAGCTGAGAAAAGTTTTAAATCATTTGTTAGATTCATTAACTAATCATTGAGACCAGTGTCCGATTTATGGACAAAATTCTTTTCATTTTTGTCAACAATATCTTTTCCCAGACCAAAAGGATAGGATGATTATTAATATGATCTTTAAAAAAAATCATATTAATAGTTATCCTATCTTAAGCATTTTATTACACATGAACAGAGAAATGCTATTAAATTAATATTCTTAAATGTTTGGAGAATTTAAGATATGATTTAATTTTAAGTTAAATAATTAATGTCCCACTCCCAACAGTTTATATGTGTTTCCATTACGTTTAAACTCTAGTATCTTTGTTATTCACATGTTAATGGTTGACTTTAGCTTCTATTCAAAGTTTAAAATTGTAATTATGCGCAGAATTAAAATTTAGCATTTATAAATAAACCAATGTTTTATCCCATTCGTTAAGATAATAAAATCATTACTTCCTAGGAAACTACTGTGATATATCAATAAATTTTAGAGTTGTCTTTTAGAATTATTAAAACAATATGAGATGATCTGATCAGTGCTCTGGTTAGTCCAGAATCTTAAATGAGGAATTTAATTGGTAAATATGTGCATAAAAGTTTATGCAACATTTTTTTTTAAAATATGCACATATTGGTGTTTCCATTAGTTGCCCTTTTATCCAATATATACACATGCATGAAAACAGATGGATGGAAACAGTTTTGTATATGTTTCATTAATGCATTGTAAAAAATGATATGACAAAAATTCATAACAACAATTGCTTATATGTTCCTTATGTTCCTTTAACTCCTTTTAATAAGTTAATCAGGTTTCAACTAAATATTTTCAGTTATACAAAGTTTAACTTACTATTTTTTGTCAGTTTAATAATTGTGAGTTGAGGTGACTAGAAAAGTACATTTGATTCAACTAAAAAATTTAAGGCAGCAAAATAATTTACAGTGTGCATTAGAGCAAAACTTGTTAAGTTGTAGTTCTGTAAATAATGGCTTAACAAATATTTAAAACTAAAAATTTTGTAGAAAACAGATTAAAGCTAAACAAATGGAATAAAATAGATATTTTACATAAATAAACTAGATTAGATGTACTTTGAGTAAAAAAATATATAACTAAAACCCAAACAAATCAACAATTTATCAGTGAATAATCTATTCATTAAAAAATCACTCATGAAACTTATGGACATTCATATTATCAGTTTCCATGTCACTAGTACTTATTTTTTCAATATATATCTTTTCCAACATAGGATCATTCTGAAAACGTAGCCTTATATACTTTTCTGGAGATTGCAAATTATGTAGCCAGAAGTACGCATGGCTTCATTTCATATTTAAAATAATACTACGGGCAGTATAAAGATGTTCCTTTTCCCGCTTACCAGCTGAACGCTTACCTCCATATGGATGATTTTATACTATTAAAAAACGTAGTTCCTGGGATGTATTTGGCGCTCTCTAGAAATGTATATGAAGGTAAATAATCAGAATGAGCCTGGGTTGGACATATTGGTGTTTCCATTAAGTGATTTTTTTATCCAATATATACACATGCATGAAAACAGAAGGATGGAAACAGTTTATGATTGTTTTGCATATGTTTCATTAATGCATTACAGCTAAACTTGTTCAATTCTAGTCATGTAAATTATATTTGGAACAACAAATATTTAAAACTTAATATTTAGTGGGATTTAAACTAAACAAGTTGACTAAAATAAACTAGATTAGACTTTCAGAGTAAAATAATTATCGGCAAAGCAAAACTATTACTCAAACCAAATCAACAATTCATCAAAGAATAAAGTATTAAATAATAAATCACTCATGAAACTTATGGACATATGGCATCTATTTTCATGTTACTAGTACTTATTTTGTTCAATAGTGTACTAGTATCTTTTTAATTTAAAATACCACTTGTTCGTTAGTTTGTGTTTATGTGTTAGGTATTAGAACCATTTTAATTATATAAGTTCTTATTCATAAGATAGCCTACTAGTACTGATTCATTAGATACCAGTAACTATTACATAGACTGTAGTACCAGCGTATTAATTAGCATGATCTTATTTTACACATCATACATTTTCATACAAATAAAATTGTATGAAGCAGTATGAATTAGCCACATTTCTGACAATACATAAAATATTTATGTTCCTCATGCGATACTACTAACATAGTATCATAATTCATTAGACATTACTTAGACATTAGATATTAATAATTATGAATACTACTTAGATAGCAAAGAATTCTGGCCCAGATTTGGCATAAATGTGGCCCAGCAGGCATTCATCCGGCACTGGCATACAGCATGTGGGCCAAACATGGCCCAGGTTTAGCAGAGGTGGCACCGTCTTTAGGGCAGCACACAATACTTGGGCCAGATGTAAAATGTGGTATTTGGCCCAGATGTTAATAACTGATATGTGGGCCATGTAAGTTTGGTCTTTCCTGACCCACATTTAAAATACATTTTTATTATTTTCGAATAAAGAAAAAAATTCTGACAATCAGGTCGCTTTGAGAGAAAGCACGCCTAAAATGCAATGATTCATGTGTTTATCAATTTCATTGCAGTCGTGACACACCAACATATCTTGCCCAGTTCAGGCTCAGTTATGGGTTATTAACTTGGCTGAGACTTGGCCCAGTTATAGTACATGTTTGGCCCTTGTCTGGAAGCCAGATTTGGTCCAGTCATGTACCGTAATTCACTGCGGCATGTGGGCCAAGCAAAAGCTAATTGAGTGGGCCAGAGATTTTGCTATGTGGGTATCTAAAATGTTATTACTAGTGTCTATGATTTGTGCATATGTGTATATTATCTAATGGGGTATAGGCACACAAACTTCTAATTTCAATCTGCCAGACCCAGAGCTTCCGGTGAATTGTCATCCAATACAAAATCGCTGCGTTTAAGATCTGATTTCTTTAAGAAAACAGCGATCTTCACTGCCTGGCTGAGATACGATATAAAGTGGGTATCAGACCAAACAAGAAGCACTGCATTAAATGATATTTTTCTGCACCATATCTTTAAAATATGGAAATTAATTTTACCCCAGTATTTTCAAAGGAATTTCTGCACTACTCTTATGGCACCTTTCGTCTCTTTTTACACTTTAACAACCAAATGAATGCCTAAATCTATTTAACTGAATGTATTGTAATTACATTACAACATTGATGTTGTAAAAGGAACCTTATGAAATTGAAAACAGTCACATAAACTTTTCACCTGAAGTTTATCATTGGCTAAAAAACACTAGCTGTGCATATAGCCCATTTATAAGTATTAGCATCTAATGAATGGGAACTAGAACCAAATTAATAAGAACTATGTAAAATGTTTAATAATGTGGTCCCTAGTTATTTGATGAACTATTTTCAAATGGTGAGGCAACAGCATTCATATAGTACTAGGGGTTGGGATTTTATATATTTGCTTATTTAAATTTAGAAGTCTAGTGGGTAAAAATATGTTTTATACACAAGTGCAATCATGTGAAACAAATTACCAAAACCGATCAAGGAAATAAATGACTTGAAAAGGAGGTTCAAAAAAGCTATGAAAAGATGGTTGTTTGATGAGGATTAGTTTGCATGGTGGATGAGATGTTTTACTTTATATGTTATTTGATTGTGAACGGGGTTGCGGCTGGAGGGGCGTCCGCTGCGTTGAACGTGTGTTGGATGAGTTGGCGGTTCATGTGGTGACCCCTGATTGATGGAGTGACTAGGCCGAAAAGAAAAATAAATGTATGAAGCAATAATTGTATTTGTGAATTATTTAGTTCCTGTTTTAAAATGTGGAGGTACTGTTTGTTTTATGCATCATCTGTATTTTGAAGCCATACTTTGTTTTATTTAACAGCGATGACCACAATGGAAACAAGCCCAGGGCTTTATTGTGTTTTTATCCTCGACAGTTTTTATTTCAAAATGTATGGGATACTTGTATTTTTGTACAGCTTGTCTAAAACCTGTCAAATAAAAATTCAATTCAATTCAATGTAAATAGCAGCCGCATAGATCTTTCTTTCTTTCTTTTTTTTTTTTAAATTAGTAGGCTAGTATGGGTATAATAGGTTGCTGGTTCGAGTCTCAACTGAATCAGATGGCATTTCTGTTTGGAGTTTGCATGTTCTCCCCATGTTCGTGTGGGTTTCCTCCGGGTGCTCTGATTTACCCCACAGTCCAAAGACATGAACTATAGGTGAATTGGGTAGACTAAATTGTCTGTAGTGTATGAATGTGAATGAGAGTGTAAGGGTGTTTCCCAGTGATGGATTGCAGCTGGAAAGGCATCTGCTGTGTAAAACATATGTTGGATAAGTTGGCAGTTCATTCCGCTGTGGTGACCCCTGGTTAATAAAGGGACTAAGCCAAAAAAGAAAAAGAATGAATAAAGTTAAGATGACTTAACTGACCTAAGTAAATGTATAAGTAAGAATGACTTTTTCTACATTAGTAAATACTTACTTTTTACAGTGTAGTATATGTACACCAGCTGTCAGTTGGCATTTCTGTGTGGAGTTTGCATGTTCTCCCCATGTTTGCGTGTGTTTCCTCCAGGTGCTCCGGTTTCCCCCACAGTCCAAAGACATGCGGTATAGGTGAATTGGGTAAGCTGAATTGGCTGTAGTGTATGTGAGTGTGTGCAAGAGTGTGTGGGTGTTTCCCAGTGTTGGCTGGAAGGGCATCCGCTGCGTAAAACATGTGCTGGGTAAGTTGTTGATTCATTCTGCTGTGGTGACCCCTGATTAATAAAGGGACTAAGCTGGAAAGAAAATGAATGAATGAGTGTACTTAAAAAAATGCAGGGTTCCACACAATTCATTCATGTTGTCCCAACACTAATGTATTAAGTTAACTTAACACTTTTAACAAATTTATGTGGATTGAACATAAAAAAATTAAGTTGTCCCAATGAAATCTCAAGAATTGGGTTGTTTCAGCTTTTTTTTTTTTTAAATAAGTATAGTTTGAATAAGCAAAAAATAATTTTTTGATTGTATGTAAATAGCAGCCTAGTATGAAAAATCAATAATAGCCATTATTATTTAGGCTAATTAGCCATTGTATAAAATAACAGCCATTGCACATTTTAAGCTAACTAATAAGTATTAGTATCTAATTAAAAATGTAAATAGCAGCCTAGTGGGTTTTTTAAGTAGTAGCATGAATAAGCAATAGTAGCCATTATAATAGTAACAGCAATAATAACGAATAAACAGGCCACTGTTATTTAATGGAAAATATGCAAAAAATAATCAAATATAAAGTACTAGTATGAAAATATATATTAGCACGTTAGAGCAGAACTAAATGTTACAATGGTTTGCTATTGTTCTGTACTCGATAAGTACATCAACATTATTATGACGTTACATACAGTCCAAAATCTCCAAAACTCCGTCCTGACAGAAAAGAGTGAAAGAAATCTTTTGAAGCCCTCGACGAAGCGCCCACCTCTGGCTGAATCTGGTTTGAAGGGAGGAGTCCACACTCGCAGTATTAAGGCATGAACCTGGTCTCTCCATGAGAAGAACACACCCATAGAAGGCAGTGGAAAAGTAAGAAGCCTGGAAAGACCATTAAACATAGAGCTAGCAGTGCACTTCCTTTATTACCAAAAAGCCCCGTTCGTCTCTGAGGGATTTAACGGCAAGCAGTCACACTGATACCCAGCGTGTGGGCATCGCGGACGGTGTAGCGTTACTTTTGGGCTGTGTGAGGGACCCGGATCATTGTTGACATTGGAGAAGACCGTCTACCTGCCTGCTTTTATTGCTGTCAGATACTGAAGTGAGGCGAAAATGAAGAGCGTCAGGAGCTGTATTGGCACACTGGTGGTGCTGGTACTGTTTCGGGTGGGAGAGATCGCAGAAGCGTGCAGTTGTTCCCCGGTTCATCCTCAACAGGCGTTCTGCAATGCTGATGTTGGTAAGTGCGTGTCAACAATCCAAACGATGCTACGTCACAATGCAAAATTCCAAATACGTTCTTTTAGAACCAACTACGAGTTTTAGAACGCGAATAACGCACGGGTATTGTTTGATGATGCAGGGTAGAAACATAAAACTATATGCGTTTGATTAGGATATAACGTTACATATGTGTTCTCTGATGACAACAACAAAGTTCCAGGCTGCACTGGTGCTGCTTTGTAGGTGGAATCAAAAGCACGGGGGTTGAGGGGGATCACAGCTGGATGTTTTAGTACTCTTTTGCACAAACAAATAGCTCATAAAAACAGAAGCAAAACATGCCAGCTGTCTTTAATAGAAGAGGCAGATCTGCATCTTGTGGATGCAGACTTAAAAATTGTAGCACGTCATTATATAGCCTCATAGTCTTTGTTTAGAATATTTGCACTTATTTAAAGCTTTTTATTTTATTTTAAATATTTGATTGTTTAATAATTTGTATTAAAATATTCATATTTTCAAGGATTTCACTCTCATAAATTTGTAAGTTTAATAAAAATAAAATTTGAGTTTTAATAATTGTTATAACAAATATTCAGAACAGCTTTTAATTACTTTATTTAGATAATTTTATGTATAATTTTAAATTATATATATTTTTATTGTGATCTATGGTTATATATATTTTATAAGTATAAGTCTGTTATTATTGTTGTTGTTTTAATAAAATTAAATATGTATTATTAATTTAAATAAGTTATTTGAAAATGTATTCTTTTATAATAGTTTATTTTATTCAAACAATTTGTGTTCATAATTTGAGTTATTCCCTATTAGAACATGATTTGATAACTTTAGGACATTTGTCTGCCATTGCTGTCTCAGCAATGGCAGACAAATTAATAATAATGTCACCTGCGATGTTAGGATTTAAATCAAATTAATTGCTACTCATTCATTGGTTGTATCTGAATGCATTTTTCAGTGTCTTTTACTTTCACATACACATAACACATAACACACATAACAGTCCTGCAGCTTGAGCTGAATGACGTTTTGAGGCCTGTTTATATCTATTTATATCTGGCTTCTTTTTCATTCATCAGAAACAACTTATTATGTCTGGGTTTCACAGAAAGCTTTCAGCTGGCCTACATACACAGCCAAAACAGTACATTAAGGGTATTCATTCAACATCACACTGACTGATGCCAAAGCATTTGTTGGATGCAAATTGTCTGTTGCATGAGAAAATGGTGCTGAGATGTTGTTTAGCAGAACAACAAATGTGGAGGTGAAACTGAGGCCTGTTGTTAAAAGACTAAAAACCTTGACACATGACGCATATATATGGCTCTTACTGACCTGTATCACACTTACTCAATGTCTCGCTGCAAGCCTCCAAATTAGCTTTTCTCTTCCAGAGGACAATGGTGTGATTAGAAGGCTCAATTTTTTTCTGCTAAAAATGAATAAAAATTTGGAAACTGTTATGAAGACTAGCGGTAACATTTCAAATCATATTTTTTTTTCATAGCGTAAAAATGTTTTTACAATCTAAAGAATAGATTTCCACCTATAAAAGAACCATTATAGAATTAAATGGTTATGTTACTGTTAAATATTCTTGACAGAACCATAAACAGTAAATAAAAAACTAATTCTTAAGAGTGACAGTTCTGTCAACTGCCCCAAAATGCTTCACCAATGACTCTGGATAATTATTATAACCAATCTTATGTATGACTCAAGAACGATGAGTCCTCTCAGGGAGTGATTCGTTTAGATTTATCAGAATCTTATACCGGCCCATGCCTAGACTTGTGTATCCTGAGTTTTTTCATAGTTTTTTGGCAGTCATAGAAGAACCATTGGGGTTCCTCAAGAAACCCTTTTTAAAAACATTTAAATCAACTTAAGGTCTTTTTTTCCACTATAAAGAAGCTTCTCTGAAATCTTAAGTTTTTAATAATGTTAAATTATCAACTCTAATATAGAACCTCAGCTTTTAAGAGTGTAAGTGCATCTTTGTGGTGACTTTTAGATAAATGTGTCTTCAAATGAAATCAAACAGTAAAAGAAAGAATCAAATGCAGAAAAGAGCAAAGGTAGGACAAGAGCGTTACTGACTAAGGCCTTGATTTCCTGTGCAACTGGTCTCTATTTAATTTTTCACTCAAATGGAGAAAGCTGAGGCATAAAAAATTGCAAGAATTTTTGCATCCCACTGGGGTTTTCCCTCCCAGTTCATGCTTAATTCAGGCACTGTCCAGAGATGATTAGCTAGGTGCGCCTGCCCGGCCGCTGCTGGAGCAGAACCCGAGCTCTATCTTGAGCTGCTAATAGAAAATAAGACAAAAAAAATCACACACTCTTAAAGTGTTTTTGAGGGCTTATAGTTTGGTTTAAATGCTGCGCCTCTCTAGAACCGTCATAGAGCATCCAACATCTGGCTGGTAGGTCGGGATATGCCAGAGAGGAAAAAGCAATGAAAGTCAAGGACCTTTCAGAAATATGCATGGCATTCTTCAGACAGTGAGAGAAGCTCAGTCTTTTGGCTGCACCGCACGCCCTTGCCTCAGCTCACTGGCTTTGAACCAGTGCTTCTTGGATCAAGGGAGAAGGGTTTTTTCCATCTGTTTGTGAAAAGTAACTTTAGTGGCTTGCTTCTTTTCTGACTTGTGGAACCGAACGGGCTATTAGGCGGAAATTAATTTCACACTCATATTTCATGACAGAACTGGGATTTCTGCACATCCTCAGAATAAAAGTGAAAAATAACTCAGTGTTTTCAAAGTGGTAGCATATATACAACATAAAAAACAATAATGGTACTGAACCTTGCGGTACGCCATATAAAATAACAGTATCCAAACCTGTTTCTAATAAGGTTTCCACGTGTCATGCTTAAAAAGCCATGTGGATTTAGTTTTTCGTTCTGTATGGAGTGACACAGCCCTATTATTTACCTTACAGTTCAATGTCATTGAGTCATAGATGATGAGCACAACATGCTTTTAGAGAGTCTGAACAGTGACAGGATTGTCTCAGGATTGAAAACTGTAACATGAGCAGTGCCACTAGACTTTTTTTTTCCTCTTAAGCTTTTAAAGCAGGGGTGTCCAAACTTGGCCCAGGGCGGCTGGTGTCCTGCATAGTTTATCTCCAACTTCCTTTAACACACCTGCCTGGAAGTTTCTAGTATACCTAAAAAGAGCTTGATTAGCTGGTTCGGGTGTGTTTAATTGGGGTTGGAGCTAAAATATGCAAGACACTGGCCCTCCAGGACTGAGTTTGGGCACCCCTGTTTTAAAGTCTGTTGACCAGAACGCATTCCGAACTCAACATGTTTGTTTGTCTTCAGAACCACTGAAAAAAATCATTCATTCATTGTACAAATCGAGGACAGCTGAGAAATGTATCTAATCAAAATTAGGGTAGGTTTTTTCTAAGCAGGAAGTGAAATCTGTGGGAAATTAACATACTTTTGAACATTCCAGATATTGCTGTGCATCTGTTTTATCTTAGGTTTTATTTGTATATGTTAAAGGTGCAGTATGTGAGTTTGACACCCAGTGGTTGAACTAAGTATTGCACTTCTGAATCAAAACCCATGCAAGAGCCGGTTGCCAGATTGATGAAATCAACAGGAGTGTGCCTGACTATTAAAACTGAAGGCTGATTAAGGCTGATTTAAGTCATGTTCTACATAAAAGCAATGGCAAGTGATAGAAGGAATATTTTCCGTATTAAAATGAGTTTTTGTTCTAACCAACAACTGAAATGTATATTTTAGGAACTTGCATCTTTTCTGGCTTCTATTTCTTGCAAGCTGAGCAACAGAAAACTGACAACAATCATGCAATTTTACATGACATTTATTGCCATACTACTGAAACTAGCAGCAGATAGTTCACCTCAGATCTTGAAAATAAATTAAACAGTTTGAAATTGAACTTTACAACTGTGACTCAGTGTAAACCAACACATATCAGTGATTCAGCATGTACATTTAATAATGTTAAAGAGGTTTAATATGTATTAATTCAATTCTAATCCTTACCATTTTATGAGTGAGTGCATATTCTGTACTTCTGAATGGCTGTATTTAAATTTCTGTCGTGTTTCGTCTGGTGCAAACAACCAAATTGCTTATCAATGCATATCTCGTCACGTAGTGTGTTGTTAGGACACAGGGTTACAATGTAACCTGCTTACCTAATGTTTACGTTTGTAATATTTATATTATTTGCTAATAAATAACCTCATGTGGAACTCTGAATCTGCATCTCATTTCAGAGTTTGCTACTGTCCACCGGAGGTCGCATTTCGGTCATGAATGCATGCGTGGAGAGTCTGCCTGACTGAATGAATGAAAAACGCTGTTTTCCACCAAGGCAACCCAGGGGGCTGAAATATAATTGGCTAAACTGGCATTGGGCGGGTTAAAGGAATCAAAACAAAGACAGCTTTCTGGCATGCAGTTCACATTTTCAAAGCAGAATAACTGACTTTAGTTTTTCAGATAAACAAGAATGTTCACTTGGCATGTATCTGCAAACATATTATGGTATTTTTATGCTTTAGAAGAGTCAAAAACTTTGTTTTAAAAAAGCAGCAGGAGAGCGTGATGTCTTATGACCACATTTAAAGAATTTTACAGATAATTATTTTTATGCATTGGCCAACAGGATAAGTGCATATAATAAAATTCTATATTATATGCACATATATATAATATAAAAAATATATTTAGTGAAATCAATTTATTTAAATGTATTGTTTTAGGTGTTTTGGTTGATTAAACAAATTTAATTTCAAACTAACCTAAAAATGTGAAATTAAAGAAAGAAAGAAACACATTATATAATATATAACTGAATGTGCTAAATCACTATTTTGTAATATCAACTGCAAATAGACATCAGCAAAATGTATCATTCATTCATTTTTTCGTCTTAGTCCCTTTATTAATCTGGGGTCGCCAGAGCGGAAAGTACCGCCAACTTATCCAGCATATGTTTTACGCTGCGAATGCCCTTCCAGCCGCAACCCATCACTGGGAAACATCTGTACACTCTTGCATTTACACACACACACACACACACACACACTACAGCCAATTTAGCTTACCCAATTCACCTGTACTGCATGTCTTTGAGTGGGGGAAACCGGAGCACCTGGAGCAAACCCACGCGAACACAGGGAGAACATGCAAACGCCACAGAAATGCCAACTGACCCAACCAGGACTCGGACCAGCAACCTTCTTGCTGTGAAGCGATCGTGCTACCACTGCGCCACTGTGACGCCCCAGCAAATGTATATTTAGGCAAATTATATGAAAATATTGATCATTATTTTATTAAATGTAAAAATTTATGTGCAGCACAAATTCCTAAGCATATGTAACACCAATGTAAAAATGAAATGGTTCCCGATCAAAAAAACAATCAAGTGTCTGCTTAAAAAGTTTTAAATAATAAATAAACAGTAAATATAAATAAATATTTATATAATAAATAAATATTCAATATTCTGGTAAAATATTGCTCCACTGTCATTTAGAGTAACAAATATAAATGGCTAATTCTGACCTAGAGTTGGTTCTTAGTCTTTTTTAAAAGTGCCCAAATGATTCTTGTTCTTAAATTCATCTGACAAGATGTTTTTTTGGATAAAAAAACACTGTTACAATGAATACAATGAACATTTTATTTGGTCTGTGAATCAAAAACCCAAAGATAGAGGTAACATAAACAACAGATGTATATACAGTTTCAACTGATGTTTAATGCGGCACAGAGATTATCCCGCTGCCTGTCTTGTTTACCCGGGAAATAAGTCAAATCGCACACATAAAATGGGTTAACATTTACGGTGACTCTACACGAGACCTTTGGATTTAAATTGCCCCATTTTTTGTGGTGTTGTTTGTACTGTATAATCTGAAGGCCCGATTATATTTGTCATCTGCTCCAAATATTTATCCGTCTGAACGCATTTGAACTGGAATCTGACAAGCGTGGTTTCAAGTCAAAAGGGGTACAGTACTACAAACTGTAAAACAGGGTCGTGATGCACATTTGAGTGATTGGAGTGTGGTGTTCAACATTCCTGAATACAGATGAGCTGAGGATTCTTTAGCCGGAGGGTGAGGAAGTTGGAAAAAATTGGATAAATTGGGAAAAAAAGGAGTTACCAGTGGAGGATGCCAAATGCACAAACATTCCTCACAGGTAGCGCTTTTACAAAGTTTAGTGTACCCAAAAGCCTTGTGGCAGGACCAGAGACTTTTTTTGTGCCTGCAGTACTTGGACACACTAAAACAATGGTGGTCATTCATGAAGAGTAACAAGGGAACAATAATGTAAAGGAGCAGACAGACTAAGTGTGTGAAGGTTTTCGCATTTACGTGTCGTGTCTAGCCGTACTGATTAGCCATACTGTTCAGTCTGGCTAGAGCAAATTAGCTATGTTTCTATCCACATCTTTATATGCACATTTTGAGATATTGCAAGATGTGCATATAATTTTAAAATGTGGAAAAAAAGCTAGTTATTGTTTAGACGTTTTAGTGGGTGTATAACATTAAAAAAGATAAATCACCAAGATTATTCATGCTCTCTTGTGTGGTTTTAAATATTTATGCTTTAGTTTCTTTAGTTGTTTGCTGGTTACCTTTGGCTGGCCAAGCCAACAGTCAGCCATTCGGCTTCATCGGTCCATCAGTCAGAGCTAGTTGGTTTGGTGTGTTCCACATGTCACCTCTCATTGGGCTAGCGTTGGATTGAGCTCATTGGACCAATTAGTTATTCAGCAACCAATCAGAGCGCAAGTGTGGTGTAGTGAAGTGGCGTAGCTAGTAAACTAAGTCAAAAAGGCAAACAATATGGATTATTAGATTATCAGACATATTTGCAGGAGCGAATCCCTCTGTGGTGACTTACAATTACTGTGATTATGGTATTAAACGCTGGTTTGTTTATGCTTTGCATGTGTTCCGCTGGCCATTATTAACTCTTTAGGAAAAACACATCACTGCTCATCTCACCGCCCCATTCAGCTCCATTCAGCCACAGGTTTTCCCAGAAACATAAAAGAATGTTTGTGATGTTCATTCATTCATTTTCTTTTCGGCTTAATGCCTTTATTAATCTGGGGTTTGCCACAGCGGAATGAACTGCCAACTTATCCAGCATATGTTTTACGCAGCGGATGCCCTTCCAGCCGCAACCCAACACCTATACACACTCTTTCACACATATACACTACGGACAATTTAGCTTATTCAATTCACCTATATCGCATGTTTTGGATTATAACCAGAGTACCCGGAGTAAGCACGCCAACACGGGAAGAACATGCAAACTCCACACAGAAATAGCAACTGACCCAGCCTGGGCTCGAACCAGCAACCCTCTTGCTGTGAGGCAATCGTGCTACCCACTGTGCCACTGTGACTCCCATGTTTATGATGTTATTTATAAATAAAAATGATGTAGGCTATAAATAAAATAGTAATACAATTAAATATCTATAAATTATTTAATGTAAATTTAACTTCCATAAACAATGCAATATACATTACAGTGCCAGTGAAATCAAAACAAAGGGTTTTTAGATGTTATTATAGGAATGTTAGTCCTAATGATTTTGCAGTTAGCAATAAGAAGATATAAACATCCAAAACTTGCAGTTAGTCACTGAAATACCTAAATGGATAGACTATTAGGATTTTTTGACCAATCGAATGCTAGTATCTGACTGGCAGAGCTGTTATAAAAACAAAACATGATTGGTAGTTTTTTTAAGGGGGAGGAGCTACTCTGTCTTTGTGTTTCATTTCAAATTACGTCCCACTTCAACAAAACTGCACGTTTCAAAACACGTCACGGGACTCCACACAGAAATGCCAACTGGCCCTGCCGGGACTCGAACCAGCGACCTTCTTGCTGTGAGGCAACAGTGCTAACCACTGAGCCATCGTGTCGCCCCTAATTCATTCATTCATTCATTTTCTTTTCGGTTTAGTTCCTTTATTATTCTGGGGTCGCCACAGCAGAATGAGCCGCCAACTTATCCAGCATATGTTTTACGCAGCGGATGCCCTTCCAGCTGCAACCCATCGCTGGGAAACATCCATACACACTTATTCACACATACACTTCAATTTAGCTTACCCAATTTACCTATACCACATGCCTTTGGACTTGTGGGGGAGATCGAATCACCCAGAGAAAACCCACGCGAACACAGGGAGAACATGCAAACTCCACACAGAAATGCCAACTGACCCAGCCAAGGCTCGCACCAGCAACCTTCTTGCTGTGAGGCGACAGCACTACCTACTGCGCCACTGTGTCGCCCACCCCTGATTCATGGATTTTAAAATTTAAAAAGATCCCAATACTGAAGTTTATTTTTAAAGGCGAGCAAAAATTCTAAACATTTTATGCATTGTAGATTGTGCTACTTGTTTGTGTGACAAAATTTAATGATGTGTCCCGAGAGAACAAGATTATTATCCTAGTTATTCAATTCAAACATACCTCGATCCCAACAACAACACTGTGTATTTGATGTCATAACTAAAGCAATCCACCTGTTACAGAGGATAAAGATCTCTTCAGATCTCGTCTGGAAACGCTCATCTTCTTCACTGCCTCAATGCAATATGACAGAGCTCATTGCCACAGTTAATAGTCCCAGACATGAGCAATAAACACTGGAGAAGGACTCACACTGCTTTTCTTTTGAGGGTCAAACAGCATTGTTTAGAGCTCCAAGCTAAGCATTTGGTCCCTTTTGGTCGTAATAAAAGAGAAAAGCAGTTATCAAGAGCAGAACGTTTGTTGTGAGGTTTCTAAAAATAGACAAATATGTAAGTTCTTTCCAGGAAATGTACCTCCCACACGCGTGATATGCACCTCATATGATTCATTTTCAATGTCTGAACCTCATATTTTCGGTCACTGCAGTTTACTTCAGATTGTCGCGAACATGCGACTTTTGAAAGCTTCATGTCAGACGATCTTTTCTCTGGCGTAGGTGCACCGCCTCACAAATTTCTGACAAAGAAACACCTAAATGTGACATCTTTCCCCATGTGTTTTGGTAAAATATCATTTTATAGGTTACTATTTTCAAGCATAAAATAGCTTCCCCATAACATTTCCAGTAGGCCGTTTATTTATTTCTACATCCATGTAAACTAACTTTTTATAACTATAAACTATATTTTTCCAACTTACATGACTGGAATTTGTTATTTTTGCATAATATTGTACATTTATTTTCTACTAACATTTTATTTCTGTTTTAATGAACATTTTAAACTTTCTCGCTAGCCAAACTAGAATAACTTTTATTAAAAAAAATACAACCAACAACTTAAAAATTTTAATTTCCTTGTAGTTTTTTTTATTACATGTGTCTTTCAATGTTTCAATGAATCAAATTAAAACTTTAGTTTTTTTTTTTAATAAGCCGAAAACCATATTAAGCATATGCTATCACTTAACAGCCTCAGAGCTCCTGGAAGGTTTCTACATTATCGTTAAAAAGCAGTATAGAGAAAATTTATGGGATTTTTTTTAAGCCAACTGTTTTGCTCTATTACAGTGATTAATTGTGTCAGGAGTTCAAAAAGAGACGAGTAAAAACAAAACGCAAGCTGAGCATCCAGAGTGGAAGGAGAACAGCCACATTACACCATTATTTGCCTTGTGGCTAGTCCATATTCATTCATGTCAAGCATTTTGTACAGCATACATTTTTATTCTCATTATTGTGAAGTAGGTCAAAAATATAGAGGGGTTCAAGCATCAAAACATTAAAAGTATAGTACAGATTAAATGTTTTCTCCATGCATTAGATAGAATATGTCAGGTTACATTTTTTATGGCCTATAGGACTTTCCAGTATGTGTCATTGTTTGCATATGTGTTTTAAAAGTGATAGATGTTATTAAGTTCCGAGGTATTTGAAAACATATATGTGTGTATATTTACCATGTTATTTTAAATGCAGGCATATTGCATTTCATATACGTCATAATTCTACTAGATTACGGATATGTGTATTACCGTTCCTAGACAATAGATTGTGTCCGTGTATGCGTCAAGACGTAAGAGTCGTTTTTTTTTCTCTCAGTCTGTTAATGTTCGGGGCTGGTACGCTTGTCGGTTTATAACCTAGCAACTGTTTAATTAGACGAAGAAGAAGAACGTCGAATATTGTTAGACTAGTGTAGCGTTAGTACTCTGGCTGCCTAGTTTGTGGATGAACATTGTGTGTGTGTACGCAATAAAAGTTCAAAAGTGGCTCGAGTTGTATCCACCGTGCTTGCCCTGAAACCCTTCCAGTGGAGAGTTTATTAAGGTACAGCAGGCAGCTTAATAAAAATTGGACAATGTCATGTTACGTTTTTCTGAGTAAAATATAAAGCTTAGAATATCAATAATTTGATGCAATTTTTAAAGAGTATTGCAGCTTTCAAACAC
Organism: Danio tinwini; assembly: GCA_903798205.1. Taxonomy (NCBI): domain Eukaryota; kingdom Metazoa; phylum Chordata; class Actinopteri; order Cypriniformes; family Danionidae; genus Danio; species Danio tinwini. Next base: position 530,468 of record CAIGQZ010000217.1, on the reverse strand, counting down.
TAGTTAATGTGATTTTATACTTCTAGATATTTTTAGAAATTATTTGTTCATTTTCTTTTTTAATAGTCTCTATTTCAGAGGTCGCCACAGCGGAATGAACCGCCAACTATTCCAGCATATGTTTTTAGCAGCGGGTGCTTTTTCAGCTGCAACCCAGTATTGGGAAACACCCATACATACTCATTCACACACTCACACACACACACACACACACACACACACACTACAGCCAATTTAGCTCATCCAATTCACCTGTACTGCATGTCTTTGGACTGTGGGGGAAACCGGAGCACCCAGAGGAAACCCACACAAACCCAGGGAGTACATGCAAACTCCACACAGAAATGCCAACTGGACTAGCCAGGACTCAAACCAGCACCCTTCTTGCTGTGAGGTGACAGTGCTAATCACTGAGCCACCATGTCGAACCCTTTTTTAGAAATTAGAATAAGTGAAACACTTCAGATCACCAGAGAGCAGCAATATAGAGATGCCATGACAAGTCTAAGTTAGTTTAACCATTTAGCCACACATACATAAACACATACACACATGCACACCAAGAGGAAAGAGTGTCTCTCCTACAGGCACACACTCAGAATTGCACAGTGTTGTCCCAGAAACAAGGAGTGTTTATAAGAAGGTGTATGGTGCATATGGAGAGGAAAAGAGTGTGTCTCTAAAACTACTTACATGTGGTTTGTCAAGGCCACTCACCTGCATGAGGTACACTCAGAAATGCACAATGTTTTCTAGAAAAGAAACTGCTATCCCCCAAACTACCAACAACCTGGCTTTTCTCTCTGTCAGAGTAAAACACTAACTGTTATGCATCCTTAGATTATCATATTTATTCTGTTTATTGGAGAAATATTGAATATATTTTCCAAGCTAAATACTATCCGCTCCAAACCATTATTTGTGCATTGTGGAGATACTTACTTACTTCCAGTGCATTTATATCAAAGTTGATATTTAGCCGCACTACATTAGTGTTTACATCTAGTTTTTTATGAGGTGAGTTGTTAGCCCAACCCACAATCTAAAGGACCAAGACATGCACACATACACTATGGACAATTTTTAGCTTATTCAGTTCATCTACAGCACATGTCTTTGGACTGTGGGGGAAACTGGAGCACCCAGAGGAAACCCACTCAAACACGAGGAGAACATGCAAACTCCACACAGAAATGCCAACTGACCCAGCCAAGGCTGGAACCAGTGACCTTGCTGTGAGGCGACAGCGCTACCCACTGCACCATTGTGTCGCCCACACTGCGGTTATACCAAAGATTAAAATGCAAAACATCACAATAAAACTACTTACAGGTGGTTTGTCAAGGCCACTAACTTGCACGAGGTACACTCAGAATTGCACAATGTTTTACCAAAAAAGAATTGTTATCCTTCAAACTACCAGGTTTTACCCATATAAAATTATTATTTTTTATTGTTTCAGTAAGTGAATTTTTCATTAACCTATTTAAATGATGAGAGAATGATTCATTCATTCATTTTCCTTCGGCTTAGTCCCTTTATTAATCAGGGGTCGCCACAGAGAAATGAACTTATCCGGCAACTTATCCAGCTTATGTTTTACGCAGCAGATGCCCTTCCAGCTGCAACCCATCATTGGGAAACACCCTTACATTCTTATTCACACACATACACTAAGGACAATTTTAGCTTACCCAATTCACCTAAAGCGCATGTCTTTGGACTTATGGGGGAAACCAGAGCACCCGGAGGAGATCCACGCCAACATGGGGAGAACATGCAAACTGCACACAGAAATGCCAACTGAACCAGCTGAGGCTCGAACCAGCGACCTTCTTGCTGTGAGGTGACAGCACTACCCATTGCGCCACCCAATTAGAGATTAATTCCTCAATATTTTGATCATTTATTTTTACAAAAGTAGACACTTTCTTGCGTTTCATAATATATAAATCACTTCTGTACATTTAATTTGATCCAGAATCAATTGAAAGTCTTGTCACTGACTTATATACAAATCAATGCTGCTTGAACATTTGAAAACACCCTGGATAGTTCAGAGTATTTTCTTGTTTTACCTTGAGTTTTTTTTGTATATTAGATGTTTTTATATATATGGGCAGCACGGTGGCTCAGTGGTTAGCGCTGTCGCCTCACAGCAAGAAGGTCGCTGGTTCGAGTCCCGGCTTGGCCGGTTGGCATTTCTGTGTGGAGTTTGCATGTTCTCCCCGTGTTCATGTGGGTTTCCTCTGGATGCTCTGGTTTCACCCACAGTCCAAAGACATGCGCTACAGGTGAATTAAATAAACGAAACTGGCCATAGTGTATGAGTGTGTGTGTGTGTGTGTGTGTGTGTGTGTCAATGAGTGTGTATGGGTGTTTCCCAGTACTGGGTTGTGGCTGGAAGGGCATCTGCTGCGTAAAACATATGCTGGAATAGTTGGCGGTTCATTCCATTGTGGCGACCTCTGAAATAGAGACTAAGCCGAAGGAATATGAATGAATGAATGTTTATATATATCTATCAATTGTATATCTTTGTTTATAGGCTGTTCTCGATTATCTCGTTTTTTCCTCTCAACATTGTTTTGGTACTCTTGGATGGTTTTGTCTCTTTTTTTATTCAGTTTTGTCCAACCACTTCCCTAAAGATATGCATTGATCTGCTTAATTGATTAATCTGCCTAATTGTTAACCACTTGGCTTTACCAATGCAGCTGCAGGTTCACTTGATTTTGCACATACAGTACGCTGATTACATCTTTAATATACTTTTTTGACTCTTTACTCAATTCCCTCTAAACAAAAAACATCCAGTTTATAATATTAATATAAACCTGACATTTAGTATATATATATATATATATATATATAACTGGTAATGACAGAAAAAGAAAATCATAGTAAAAGATCAGGTAACCTAAATGCTTAAGGGGTACACAAACTTTCAAGCAGCACTGCATTTTACTGGGTATTCATATTGTACTATTATTTCTGTCGAATGTTTTTAATTTCTGTCATGAATGGAAAAACTTCGTCCACCAGAAAAATGGATGTTTACAGAATGATACTTTAAATGAAACGTTTGAGATTTGTGTCCAATTCTGGCATTATTTTGGGAAGTTAAAACCAAGGAATTGCAATAATTGAAGAAAAAAAAGTGGCATAATCTGTTTGCCGTGTCCCTTTGGTGAAGTCGGTTGGTGGGAGTGTAAGAGAAGTTTGGGGACTTTTGGTGGAGTGGTCGGCCTGGGCTTCGAGATGGTCATGATTGCTAAAAGCTGTGCAGGCATACAGAAAGTCAGGATGTGGCTAGTATTTGTGGTGGCTATGTTTTCATGGAAACTATGACATTTTGATTATGATATGTGCATATGTAAGAGAGTGTGTAATTCATCCACGGAGCGAGCAGGCGTTGTGGGATATGCATGATTATCGGGCAACAGGAATGTGGGTCAGGCAGGAAAAATGAAGCTGAAGACACACACTGCAGAACATCAATCCATCTGAACTGCAGAACTGACATAATTACCCTCGGATGCTTGAATTAGCGCAAAGGAAAATACAATTTTGATATACATTGCTCGGACAACTGATCCTAAAGCTACAGTTTAAAAATGGCCCATTGTTTTAATCCAAATTTGGGTAAAATATGGACACAAATGGGTTCAAGATTTAATTTAAAGTCTGCATGAAATGGAAGTTGCTGAGACTTTCACTTCTTCAGTATGTTAACTGAAGCTCCTTCTTTTTGCACATCATTCCCTTTTAGCAAATTAACAGTAAGTGTGGCGTAGTAAAAAATATTTTGGCTTAAGCTGTCAAACTGACATCATCAGAAAAGGGCCATCACTCCAAACACAGGAGCAAATGGTCACTCATCAAAGATGATCAACGATTACAAAAACAATAAAAATAATCATATCACCTCAGTCATATCACCCTGCAGGCCAAGACTGGTTACTCACTAAAGCTAAGCAGGGCTGAGCCTGGTCAGTACCTGAATGGGAGACCACATGGGAAAACTTGGTTACTGTTGGAAGTGTGGTGTTAGTGAGGCCAGCAGGGGGACACTCAACCTGCGGTCTATGTGGGTCCTAATGCCCCAGTATAGTGAAGGGAATGTTATACTGTCAGTGAGCACCGTCTGTCAGATGAAACTTTAATCCAAGGTCCTGACTCTCTGTGGTCATTAAAAATCCCACTGCACTTCTCGATAAGACTAGGGGTGTCCTGGCCAAATTGCCTCCATTGGCCCTTATCCCATCATGGCCTCCCAATTATCCACCAAATTGACTGCATCACTGTATCTCCACTCCACCAATAGCTGGTGCATGATGAGCACACTGGTACTGTTGTCCTATGGCTGCCGTCACATTGTCTAAGTAGGTGCTGCACACTGGTGGTGAGACCATGGCGCCATCTTGCAAGGGGTTATTCTGCTTCCCTATCCTAAACCCAACTTCTACAATACCAATTATTAATAAACAGCTAATTAGTAGTTTTTTAAGCTAGTGGTGTTAGTTAATGCTTTGTTAATACCATGATTTGTTCTTACATAAGTGAAAGGAATCATATTTTCATGGTGAAGTTTGTGTTGATTTAAGTTTTTAAGCATTATTGGCCACAAAGGGGTCTTGAATTGCCTTTTTTATTTTATACCATCTTTGAGGTCTAATTTATACCTCCCTTATAAGACCATCCACTCTTCTTATATTGGGATCAAAATAAAGGCAATGGAATGAAATGGAGAAATGTTATTTCTCAACTTGGCTTTGCACAGTGTTGCCTTAGGAGAATACTTTTCATTTGATTTCTTTGTAGACCCATGTTTGCCTCTTGTTATTTCCCTACTGACAATTATCTGTGATCAGTGTCCTGTGTAAAATCAGTTAAACTATTTAGTGACGTGTTCAGAGTCAGTTGACACTGTATTTCTGCTCCCAAGTTTGGGATGCTACCAGAATCCTTCAGAGAATGGCTTGATTACTTCAGCAGGAGACGCGAGGCCTCAGAACGGTTAGAGCTTAGCGGCATCTGGAATTTATTGGTTCAAAATAGCTTGTAGCTTGACCTAGTTTAACACTGGAACTCTGATAAATTGGATTTAGTGTACGATTATATTGATCTTTAATCCTGGTATGGTGTTAGTGTGCTTTATAGCTCAGGTTCCTCACATGAACACATGAAGTCTTGACATATACAGAAAAGCATGCAACTTTTGGACAAGAAGAAGGAGGAGGGGGGCTATCGTTAACTTTAAGAGCAATGAACCCCTCATATTTTCGTCTTTTCCAGCCCATAAAGTGAACCCATGGGTGTATAATAATGGCTATGAGTGTGCGTTTTCCTTTTTCTAGCTATTTTATGCCCCTGCATCCTATATCCCCGGCTCATATTTTCCATGGTGAGCAAGTGGCTCAAAAAACTGCAAGAGTTACACTTTGCTACACTTTTGGTGACCACCGCTGCCAACATTCTTATATATATCTTTATTGCATTTGCACTTAACAGCAGCATGGTGGCTCAGTGGTTAGCACTGTCATCTCTCAGGAAGAAGATCACTGGTTCAAGTCCCGGCTGGGTCTGTTGGCATTTCTGTGTGGAGTTTGCATGTTCTCCTTGTGTTCGCGTGGACTTCTTCCAGGTGCTTTGGTTGTCCTCCACAGTCCAAAGACATGCGTTATAGCTGAACTGAATAAACTAAATTGTCTGTAGTGAATGTGTGTGAATGCGAGTGTGTATGGGTGTTTTTTTCTGTACTGGGTTGCAGCTGGAAGGGCATCCGCTGCATAAAGCATATGCTGGATAAGTTGGCGCTGTGGCGACCCCTGCTGAATAAAGGGACTAAGCCGAAGGAAAATGAATGAATGAATGCCTTTGCGCTTGGTACACCATAGGAAGATATTCATGGTTCCTCAGGAACTGGGAACAGATTTAGTTCATGTTTACACAACAACAGTATAGCCAAAAATGTAACAGTGTTTCCTTTATGTTTTAAAAAAGTTTCACGTCAACAAGATTTTCAAAACAATCCGCATAAGAACGGCCAAAAACAATTTTATATGCCAGGCCATAATAAACATTACCTGTAGTGAAGTGACAATGTGCTATCAGAAGGTCAGCACTTGTGTACATGTATAATTTGCCGTTTGTGTAAGATGTCCATAATTTGCTGATGAGGCATTAGTAAACCACATACTACGGTTGTGGATTTGCACTTGTCTTTAATATACTCCCCTAAACGCGTGTCGATGGATGTGCTCTTCGGTGTTTGGACTTTCAGCAGTGAAAATTAAACCACACTGAGGCTCCATTTACATTAATACGTTTTAGTTTTAAAACGCATAAGTTTTGCTATGATTATGCCATCCGTCCACACTACACCGGAGATTTCGAGCGCCAAAAACTGAGCTTTTTGAAAACGCTTAGGAGGCCGTTTTGGTTTTAGACGTTCGCCTGATTGGATCTTTTTCCTTAATATTAAGTAGCCTACACACAGTTCAGTCTTGCATCCTCTCCTTGTAAGTTCAGACTTCACAAGTTTGTTATGGAAAGCAAACTCCCGAGGATACGTCGAGTAAATCTTCAAAGGGAACAGTGTACTTTTTAAGGTCATTCTTATCACCCTGGCTACGTTGTTTCACCTTCTTAACAAAAAAAACGAAAACATGATATGAGGACTGCCTTTTTTTATTTTGATATTAGCAACTTAACAGACATCAAAAACGTTGAGGTGTCGTGTAGCTACATATTTATATGACCGTCAGCTTCACTGTATGCATATTTATAACGAAACAAAGCCTATAACATAACTGCCTCCTTTCATTTTCATTGAAAATAGGAAACATTCCCTCTCTTTTGCTGAATATTAGTTTTAATAATCAATAATGGCCATTATAAAAATATAACGTACAATAAGTTTATACAATATAGTAAATAAAGGCAAGGGATGAGTCAAATGTGAGGAATCGGTGTACATAGTTACATTAATATATTAACTTATCTTTGCACTCAGCCAAAGCTTGTTACCTGAAAACAAGTAACAGATTCAAAATACCAAAGTCAGGGAATATGTGGTTGGATTTAGACAACATGAATTAAATATCATGTTTAACAAATATAGTGAGATTAGATCCAGTGGTTGATCCTTGATGAACAGTCTGATGTGCACCGCTCTCATATTGGGTAGATGTGCTCAAAGCACCCGCTGACTGCCTGGAGCTCAGGCGCGCGCATACACTGCAGTGCAAGCCTGAGTGTGTGTGTGGTCTCGTGATGTGCGTTTTCAGCGGTGTAGTGTGGACGGAGAGCTGTTCAGAAATGCTTAGTGAAATGCTATTGTGGATGTGGACAGTTTTAATTCTAAAACGCCATTTTAAAACTATAACGTATTTGTGTAAACGGAGCCTGAAATGAACTCAACTGAACTTTAACTCTCAAAACTCTACTGACACAGTTTCAATCTACTAGAACTTCTAGGTTAAGCTGCTTTGACACAATCTACATTGTAAAAGCACTATAGAAATAAAGATGAATTGCATTAAAATGTACTATGCACATGACGTCATCATTTTCAAAGACTTTTCTTTTCAGGTGTTTCCACGAATACGACAATGGTGGCATTTTTAGAGACATCCACTTTTTTCTTCAAAATTTTTTTCATTTTCAGTCCTAGAAATGATGCTGTCATGTAAACAGGAAAAAATATATTTTAAAAAATTCCCGTTTTTGGCTGAAAACATTGTCATTGTAAACTGTTCCTTAGTTAAAAGGACTTTTTTTGGGGGAACTAAATTAGCTCCTACTTCAGAAAGGTTATAATCCAGCACTATAGGACATACCAGTGACAGAAGTATATGTTGATTGGGCAAATGCCTATAAAACACTGGCACAGTATTTTAAAGTGCTACAATATATACACCTTTTTTTTAATGGTGTTGTGTTCTTTTCTCAGCTTCAATAATATGAAGTTGAGTCAGAGTTGATTTGATCTCTTATCTTTCATTTTTGCTTTTTTAAGTTACATAACTTCTATTTCTAGATTCCATCTCCATTATCACCAAACCCACGACACACAACAAAAACACATCTGATAATGGTGTCCTAAAGTTGTTGATTTTGTTGACAGCTTATTTCAATTCAGTAGTAGGGGTGTAAGAAAACATCAATTTATTGATGCATCATGATTCTTTCTCTAATAATTCTGAATTAATTCTTCAGAATTCAGAATTGATTCTGTATTCAAATTAGATTGCGACAATGCGGGCATAAGCTCGAAACAGACAAAGTAAAAATGCTGCCAAATACACTTCATTTAGACAAATACAGACGAATGTAAGAATTTTATATGTGTAGGGATGGCTGATGTGAAACTGACATTTCGACACAATGTAGAAATCCGGAAGCGGAAGTGTTTTGAAACACTGCACTGAATCATTATCTAAAACACCCAGGTCACGTGACAAAATGTTTCGAAACACCAGGTCTAAAGCGATTCAAAGCATCAGTCATTTCAGAAGCGATTTGAGACCACGTCCACAAGGCTATCTCATGTACTCATGTGCACAGAGTAACTGTGCTGCAAATGGCCCGGGTTCGAATCCCGACTTGTACAAATATTCTGAAATTATGACTTGATGTATTTTAATAATGTTACTTTTTATGACCAAAATATTTATCCATCACAAAGTGTTCGTACGGATGTCAGACCAATGTTAAAATGAAACACGTTACAAGAACAGAGCATTTAAAAGCTAACATTTATAGCTGCATCACCCTGGATTCAAACCCATTATTTCGGGTATGCTAGTCTGGAACTCTCACCGCTTCACTAAATCACTTGAAACCTCAATTTTACAACATGGCGTTTAATACCTCAGTTCGCTTAACTGTTTCTTTGCTGAAGCTATTCCAGAGCAATACATAAAAATGACCACTTGGTGTCACTGTAGAAGCAGCATTTCATCGCTGCTGTGTTTCTCGACCCGGTTGTGGTATTGATCAGATGACAAGTCAAACAGACACGAGTGCTGCTGTCAAATTTACACTAGTTTTTCCTCTATTCCTTGAGTCCAAATAGACAGAAAAGAAGCCCTTTTAACTTCTCCCCCAACCTGCTGACCTGCAGATACCCATACTAGTGGATGCTGCTCTCTCATCGGCTGTAGGTAATTGCCAATGTTATTTTCTATCAGAACGCATTTCACACGGCATGGTTTTGAATCACCAACAGCTCTAGATATTTAGCATGCCAAATATCTCACGGGTGTCGACGACTCATCGGCAGTTTTCTCAGATCAGGTCTTAGATCGTTCACAATGTGTGATTGTTACTTATGTGAACGAGCACCCATTTGCCTGTGATTTCAGTCATTTGTTGGCGAAGACCTGTCGGCAAGTCAAAATCTGGGCTAAAATCATGCAGTCTGAACTCGGCAAAGGTTGTCCCAAAAAAACATAAGAAATGCGGTGAGTAGTTTGTAGTAGTTTGAACGAACAGAAAAATTATTTTTTGAGTGTATACACTAAATAAAATGCTCACAAACAACTTTTTGAGCAAAAAAAAAAAACTAAACTAAATACAGTTACTTCTGAAATCAGACGAAAGTGGACAAAACGTAGACCCCATTTAAACCTGAGTTTAGCATATATCGTCCAACTGTCATCAGATTGACATAAAAGCACCTTAATACCAAAGTTAACCAGTAAAATAGATAGACTGAAACATCATTGAAATGAAATACTTCATATTAGTTGGTGTAAACAGGTCCTATGCTTTTATTATGCATTGAGCTTTCAGGTTAACTTTCATTATATGGAAGAGAACAGCTGTAGCATCCTTTAAAACAGTTCTGTTCAACTAACGTTAATAAGTTTGGCATGACGTGAGGATGAGTAAATATTGACTTGATGTTCAATTTTGCGTGAACTGTATACTTTTAACCTCAATTAGCCCTAAGAGTTTTAGCAGCGAGTCTAATTCAACTTGTAAAATCAAGTTTGTCTCATAAACTGTGCTCCATTTGTATCTCCATTTCACTGCCTAAGTAGTTTTGCAGAAATGTTCCTGAGCATACCTCGATTAAAACAAGCTGTCGAAACAAAACACGCAGCACATCCAAACAGCTGGCAAAGCAAATCTAATGCTACGGAAAGACTGAAAATGTGTATGAAAGCACAGGGAGGAGCAGCCCTGCTAATATGTTGATACTTCAGACCTCTTTAAACTGACCATCTGAGTACGTTTAGTTTTTTTCCTGAAGAAAAGGCTGTAACTTCTGCTGCTGTAATTGGAAGCCAGCTTTACAAGACAGCTGCTGCTGATGAAGGCCTACTTGAGAAGCTGCCTGTCTCCATTCATTTTCATCTGCAGCTGATTAACATGAAACTGTGCACAGTAAATCTTTTTTCCCTTTAGAGACGTTTTTTGCTTTTGCTGGGCTCGGTCGACAGGACAGCTTTCAGACACTCATAAGCTCACTTTGGGTGTATTTCCAATCACCGAACAGGCGCAGGAATGTCGTTTGCTCAGAAATGAGCTGCCAACTCACATCTGTGCAGAAACAGATGAAGACAGTAGGGGAAAAAGCCTTGATTAACGCAAATAATAAAATGCAACTAACCATATAATTGTGTGGTTATGATCTCAAAGATAAGTAGACCTCTGGATCTTTTGTTGCAGATGTTAAATGCCTTTTTACACCAAGAACAATAACTATAAATACAACTGTAGCAATATAATTTGAACTGCATTGGTGTCCATATTACCAATGCATGATGATTTTTTTTGTTTTATGCACATCCTGTGGTTTTGATATCTAGCCCTTTAAACGCATCCACTTTTTAATACCTGATGGATTCTGATGGGCTGTTAAGGATTAGTACACTCAGAAATGAAAATTATGTTATTAATTACTTATCCTCATGTCTTTCCAATCCCTGAAACCTTTGTTCATCATCCAAACACAATTGAAGATATTTTAGATTAATCTGACAGCTCTATTATTCTCCAAAGAACGACAACAGTCCAGGGGTGCATTTCCAAAAACCATCGCTAGCCAACTAAGGTTGCAAGTTGTGTCATTACAAACATAGCTTGTTGATTTGGCGATTCCCAAATACGTCGTTCCAATGAACATTCGCAAACTGTGTCTCAAACTTGTACGCTTACAACTACACCTCTAGAGCTGTAGTTAGAAGCTGAATTCCTGGCTGTGTTCTACTCCCAGTTATCCCCCCTATGCCCTATTCCTTTCTAACCTTCCAACATTTAAACTGAGAATGATTTAAGAAAAAAAAACATTAAGGTCATCTCTCTTAGGTGTAATTTGCTTTCCAAGCATTTTTTTACAGTTCAGTTTTAGCGATCTTCATATTGACAATTGCGCTCCCTTCGTAGTGCACTTTGAAATCATTTATGCCATTTTGAACGCATCCGTGGCTCATGATGAAAGCTATAGGTGAGATATTATTTAAAAGCGGAATTTACGTTATGTGTCCAAAACTTGTAAAAACAAAAATATATAGCATACGTTAATGGCTTTTATTTATTTTAGGTTATTTATTAAGAAATGTATCTGTACTGTAAATGACATGGGCCTGTTTGTTAAAACATTTCTGCAGTGGTTTGGTGTCAAATTGTAAAAGTTGTCTTTTACAATTAATAAAATAAAATAAAACAATAAACAAGATCCTACTTAATAATAATAAAAACAGTATTATTATTATTATTATTATGATTATTATTATTAAGTAGGATTTTTCCTCATTTCTTAAAAAACAGCCAACTGTAAATTACAACCATTAACGATTTATTTATAATATTAGAATACATGTTAGCTAAATGGTTTTATGTGTTAGAATAGAATGTGAAATGTTCTCAATAATATTTGTAAAATAAACATATATGCCCTATATGTGCCATTTACATATATTTCAGTTATTATGGAAAATGAGTGCATGTTTTTACCAAAACTAATATTGGATTTTTTTTAAATGCGTGTGTATGTAAAACAATATAATTTTCACAAAACATTATGGGGTTTTTCTTTAAAGAAGTTGTTACTCCACCCCGTTTAGAGCGTCATTATAAACGTTTTACATTATAACTAACAAGGTTCAAACGATAGATTTGCGACAGAGAAACTACGATTTTAGGAAGCACTCGTCACTACATTGTACATACTATGACAGTTATGCAGAGTTATGTTGTTTAGGAAATGCACCCCTGATAAGTTCAAAGTTCATTCTAATCATTCCATGTGTCTTCAGTGAATCAAATGTAATCATACAAAGTTTTAAGTGGCAAAATGTTTTTAAATATGATTTTGTTCATCTGTATCTTCTCTTTCACATCAGATCTTGGTGCACATTTACTATGAACAATATGACATATTTCCATTAAAATCAGAAGTGCAACACAAAAGCACCATATTGCCCATAATAAATGTGCACCATGATTGGTTGTGGAAAACATTGTCGAACAAAGTCGTTTAAAAAAAAAAAATTGGTGTACAAAAGTGTTCTTGGAGCTTTGCATGATTATAGTTGAACATCTCTGGACTCTTGCTGTCTATGGAGGATGAAGGAGCTCTCGGATTTCATTCAAAATATCTTCAATTGTGTTAAGATTATGAACTCAAGGTTTGGAACAAAGGTTTGGTGAGTAATTAATAACAGAATTTTCATTTTTGGGTGAACTAATCCTTTAAAGGCATTATCCAGGTGTAGATTTCAAGAAAGAAAACAAATATTATAATGTTATTGTACTTGGTGTGAATAGGTATCAAGTCAAATTCTTTAAATAAAAATCTAATTTATCAAGCAGGAGTAACACCCTGCTCTGACAAAACACAACACAGTGTCTGTTGCATGTCATACTATTGGTGTTGCGAATTGGCTTTAAATCTTATTTCAAGAGTTCGCACTTTAGATATTGTTTGACAAATGTTAGCTGGTTTGGCATGCTGTCCCGGGAGAGAACCCTGAGCTTGGAGATAGTTGAGCCCAGGGCTCCCGCCTGGTCTATGGAGCATATAAGGGGAGTAACGAGATCAGGTGGTTCTCGAGAGCTCCCCGTGGTAAAAGAAAAGGGTGGATGGGGGGTTTCTTTGAAAATTAAGATAAGGGAGTGATTTTTCCTAGGCTACTTATAGTGAGTTAGAATTGGTCTGATTGGCTAGCTAATGATTGTAGATGATAGATCAGCTGCGGTCAATCATATCACGTGTTCCTCTCGAAATTTGTTTGTGAAATTTCACAAAAATATCATATACAAGTATCATGTTTTGCAATTTAACCTCCCAACTTGGTTTTCTTTTGGATAACAAGACTGAATTCACCAGAGACATTTGATGGCAAACACCATGATTATTCTTGTCAACCAGCTAGACCAGCGTTTCTCAATCCTGGTCCTTGCACCCCACCGATATGCTTAAGAGAGATATTTTGCATGTCTCTTATTTACTACACCTAATTTAGATCATTATATGAGCTTCATGCATAAACTGTGTTCTGACTGACACAACCCTACGCATTGTGCAGTATTCCATAGTTCCTACTCCTTCATTGGACTCTACCTGAGCACAAAAAAACTTTATTTCACTTTTAATTCATAGATTTACACAATGCCTGCAGCATCTTACTAAAGAAGCATGACATAATATTACCTCCGTTAATGACTACAATAAAAGTTCACATATGTCACAATAAAAAGTCCACTGAAACATACATGCCTTCTTCAAACCAAAATCATGTTGGAATATAATCTGGAGTCCACTACAGGGCAATTATTGTCAAATTAAAGTAAACGTCTGACAAAAACAGAAATATACTAAATGTGTAGTGAGGTGGGGCATGAGCACTGGGATAGAGAAACGTTGAATGAGACCAACACCAAACTTGCATAACAGTCAGTTCATTCATTCATTTTCTTTTCAGGTTAGTCCCTTTATTAATCTGGGGGTCGCTTATCCAGCATATGTTTTATGCAGCGGATGCGCTTCCAGCTGCAACCCATCACTGGGAAACACCCATACATTCCATCACACACATACACTACGGACAATTTAGCTTACCCAATTTACCTATTGTGAATGTCTTAGGACGTGTGGGGGAAACCTACGCGGACACGAGGAAAACATGCAAACTTCACACAGAAATGCCAGCTGACCCAGCCGAGACTCAAACCAGCGACCATCTTGCTGTGAGACGACATCACTACCCACTGCACCATTATGCCGCCCAACTCTGTCAGTTTACACTGGTTATTGCAGCAGCTGGTGGAAGTCAGTCAAATTAGGCAGATACCAACATTGACGTCTATAAAAGCTGTAAACAAAAGAACACACAACCCAGATTATATTAAATATGGGACTGGTGATGCATTGGTGTATTTAGTTTCCAATGTACCTTAGGGTGTTTTCTCACTTGGCAGGTTTAATCCAAATGAAACTAACTCTGGTCTGATTGCGCTATACTGGTTCTGAAGCTCTATAGGTCCACTTCCATATAAAATACGAATACAACAAGGACCACAATCATCTAAACAAACCAAAAATAGGCATATTGTCACAAAATACATCTATAAAATCTTCTAAATGCTCAAGCATGTCTGTTTTTTTCTTGCATAGTTGATATGTCTCCAAATTAAAATTCAATACAGGCATTATAAACGCATCTCCTTACACATTTTATAAGCTATTCACAAATTCTCAACTGAAAAAGGCCACCATGTTTTCATACTGTACATAGAACGAGCATGTTTAGAACACATCATTCATTTATTCATTTACTTTTCGGCTTAGTCCCTTTGTTTATCAGGGGTCACCACCGCAAAAAGAACTACCAACTTATCCAGCACATGTTTTACGCAGCGGATGCCCTCCCAGCTGTAACACATCACTGGGAAACACCCATACACTCTTATTCACACACATACACAACAAACAATTTAGCTTACCCAATTCACCTATAGCGCATGTCTTTGGACTGTGGGGGGAACTGAAGCACCCAGAGGAAACCCACGAAAACACGGGGAGAACATGCAAACTCCACACAGAAATGCCAACTAACCTAGCCGAGGCTCGAACCAGCGACCTTTTTAAAAGTATTTATTTGTATTTTATATGCTAAGGTAAGCTTTAAAAATCACAGTGTGAATAGTAAGTAAACCAAAATAAAAAATATTATATTCTTGGTTTGTTACAAGTGTGAGAACACACACACACACACACAACCCTGTTGGGAAAAACTGCTTTAGATGATGCATAAATAAAGACAATAAATCTTTGTCACTGCTGTTGGTTCATTTTGTGCAATGTGCAGCTGACATGCACGTGAAATACCCCAGAATCCTAAAATATCTGTTCCCCTTTCTTGGTCTTGCCGGAGGCACTGCCAACACAAATAAATGTTGCATATTGACACTGCTCCTCATTTTAGGTCACCAAATGGCTATGTACACTGTGGACATGGCTATTTATGGGTGAAAACATTGCAAAAAGTGTGATTTCCAGTATATATCTGGACAACTAAGCAAACAGTTTTTCAAGCAGCGACTTGATCTACTCATTTATTAAGACAAGTTTAGCTCTGAGAGCAACATTAGCCAGTAATCGTTTCCTCATTGGTTTACTAGGCAAATGTAGACAAGACCAACAAGTAAACAATACAGATTTTCTCCCATCTATCAATAACAAGCATATCTGTGTTTGACATCATTAATAAAAGAAATCAATTATTGCAAATGTTTAAATTTACAATGCATCATGAGGTCACTTTAAAAGAGCTCTAAAATATAAACTGGTAAAGTTTAATCGCATACAATAAAGCATGAAATCATTGTTTAACTACTGCTCTTTTAGTATAAGCAGCAAATTGTAATGTTATAGACAGTTTAGAAGATTTGCATCTCAGTTTACACATCTGTCAAAGTAAAGCTGTCTGTACAAAGCAGATATGGAGGAAATTTGGAGATTGAAGGAAGCATAGACAGTGAGTCCTAGAGACGCCTCATTTAAATCACATAACATCCATGGCATGCTATGTTTCTGTGCAGTGTTTCTGTGAATAAAAAACAGCCATTTAAAAAGGATGAAGGAAAATTAGGGTGAGTATAAAAGTCAGGAGAATGAATGAGTCAGCGTAAGGTTGTCATGTGTCAGCTTCTCTGCCGCATGTTGGCTGACCTGACAAAGAGAGCTAAAGAAAAGTCGGACAGCTGCAAACGCTCAACTTGCAGGAAATGGGATTTGGGTTTGAGGGCATGACTCTCTTTATATGAGAGAGACCTCTCGCTGGTGTTTAGACAAGGCCTCAGATGAGAGGTGGCATGGAGAAAGTACTGTACTGGAGTCATATGCCTTTTCATCTTTTCATGATGACAAGACAGAATCTCTAAAGGCCTCGTGCTGTAGTTTGTATATTTTACCAAGTCCAAATAGAGGTGGAACACTTTCAGAAGATTCCACACTCAGAAATTAAAGAGTCTTTGGCTGAACTTAATATAGTTGTTGACAGTAGCTTCAAACTTTGGAAACAGGTTTTCTCAACATTTAATTAAACTGCAAACTGAGACTGGATCGGAAACCTAACTGAATTAAGTAAAATTATAAAATGACACACGTCAAACTAATTTAACTGTAACTAA
Organism: Danio tinwini; assembly: GCA_903798205.1. Lineage (NCBI taxonomy): Eukaryota > Metazoa > Chordata > Actinopteri > Cypriniformes > Danionidae > Danio > Danio tinwini. The sequence goes on along the minus strand of CAIGQZ010000217.1, from coordinate 513,818 downwards.
TGCTAACAACAGAGCATTCGAGTATGAGAAATACAGCTTTTCACAATGGTGATCCAAACACCAACGCATAACAGAATTTCTATCATATTCCAACACAACAAAGCATAAAAAGCATCTCCACTTTTCTAATTCTACTTTAAAAGCAGTCAAACAACACTCAGCCTCTACTCACCCGATTTAGTCCAGTGCAAAGCATGCCGGGAACTGGAAATCCCCTGCTTGGAGAAATGCTACGCTAACAGAAATTGTTGTAGTCACAACAAGGTGGCCATCTTGGAAATGTTTCAGTCACACAATTTTAGCTAGGTTGTGTCCATGCTAATATGTTTAGGTTTGGAAATGCATCTTCATCTTGATGCTTTGGGCTTTCATCATTTTTAAATTGGATAAATTTGACTATATATTTTGGAAAACAATGATACATTTTTTGTCATGATATTCTCAACTCATAATTTACATTTTCTTCCATTTGTTTTTAAACTAGTTAATATAACTGTCCTGGTTTATACATTTTCTGAAAAAAATAGACAACTGAAGCCACATATCAGATAAATCCTCTAATTAAATTGAATATAGAGATTTTACATGTAATAAAAACATGCATTTTGAACTGGGAGGTTTATAAAGTGCATTAAGACAGATTTGATATGTTTGAACTAGGGCTGGGCAAAATGGCAAAAATGATATCTCGATAATTATTTTCTATATTGAACGATAACGGTATATAATTCGATATAAGTTAATGCTTCCAGATTTAAAAGAGTACCCCAACAATGACTGAACCAACAAAAATTTGAGGGTCCATTAAACGGCATAACATTTTCGGCCGATACATTTTCTGTGACCGAAAATTAATATCGCTACACTTCAAGATTCTCATTGTTGCACACTTCTGCTAAGTAATTGGCTCTTAGATCCATATACAGTAAAAAACTCCAGAGCTTATCATTGTTATTTTATCGCGATTTAATATATTATTGTTTATAGGCCCAAGTTTGAACTGGTTTTGGCTATTATTATTTTTACAATACGTGTATGCATGTGTGTTGAATTTAGCAGAATCTTTTCATATAAATATTACATGTAATTATTAGTAAATAAGTGAGTTTTGACTATAAGTGAATTTTAGAGCAAATTATATATTTTTACCATAATAGAGATCATAGAGAACTGTTGCTAATAATCTGTAAAACGTTATTAGTTACTTTAAAAAATAGAGTAAACCCATTGTATTTTAACAGTAACAATTGTAACAGGTTTACTCACTTTTTTAAGTAAAGTCAACTAATTGCTTTTTACAGTGTCAGATGGTCTTATTTTCGCTTATAGCAATTATAATACTTCGTTTTAGCAGTTAATAAAAATAACCCATTCATGAATCTTTTCTCTCCAGTAATCAGAGCCAAGGTGGTTGGAAAAAAAGAAGTGGATTCTGGGAACGATATTTATGGGAACCCAATCAAGCGGATCCAATATGAGATTAAGCAGATCAAGGTGAGGGACAAAAATAACAGCTCTCAAAATCTATCCAACAATGGAAATGTTTTTCATTGAATTAAGAGGTTTGTTGTCCTCATGCAGATGTTCAAAGGCCCGGACCGTCACATTGACGTGGTCTTCACTGCGCCCTCATCTGCAGTGTGTGGAGTGACGAATTTGGACACAAACGGCAAGAAGGAGTACCTCATCTCAGGTAAAAATTGTGTTTTGGACAGTTTTCCATATATTGGGATTGGGATTTATTTATCCTTTTGTATTGCATTATGGGAATGCTATCTTTCCTCCTTTCCTTGATCTTTCCTCCAACAACTTTTTATGTTAAAAACTTTGAAAAGGTTACTTTTATTGACATTTTTAAGAGTTTAAAGTGGGTTGGTGTTGTAAATTACTGTACAAAAACCTGGCAATAAACTGCCAGTACTTTTCCTGTTATTTTACAGACCTAATTAGGCTGGCTTGAGAAAACTAACCTATTGAAATCCTATTTAAACTTCTTCTTCTTCTTCTGAGACAAAAAATTGTGACTGTATCTACTCCTAGGGCTTTAATGCTATGACCATCAAAAGTTGGTCAGACCTTCAGACTGGTCTGACTCGGGTTATCTTTTCTAACCTATTTGACTTTCAGTTTTCCAAAAAGTGTTCCAGAAAACTCTAAAAGGCCCCATAGACTTAACATTGTGACCAACTTTCGTTTATCTCCGAACGAAATATACTTAGAAACTTAAAAATACTTAGAAACGTGCTATTCCACATCTGAAGTAGCTGTCAGGCTGTGTAAAACTAGATATTAAACTTTAGTGTAAGTTGTACCCCTGGGGCAACTTGAGAAATACTCCTATAGAAACTTTGAATTAAGCATATCTCTCTACTACGGTGTCATAGAAACTTAGGGGTGAGATCATTTGACTTGGGCAACCAATCAGTTTGACTCATGCTAGCACACAGCAATTCCTGTATAATTCACATGCTAGCAGTGACTAGCTACATGCTAAAAATGATTAGCTAAGTCATAACATGCTAGAATGCTTAAACATGCTAGAAATGACTATCTATCTATCTATCTATCTATCTATCTATCTATCTATCTATCTA
>CAIGQZ010000217.1:436058-488133 GCA_903798205.1 Danio tinwini | reverse complement strand
TATATGTATATATGTATGTATATATATATATATGTGTATATATATATATATATGTGTATATATATATGTATGTGTAAGCGGCTCATTTTAAATAAAAAAAAATGGTTGCTTGTTTAGAAACTATGACAACCAACATCATTTCTTTACATTATATGTTTACTTCAATACATTGACAATGTGTGTTTACAGATAAAATCCATTAAGACAAACACTATAGAACGTATATACTGTAGTTTTGAATGGGTAAAAATGCAAGGTTAATATGGATGTTATAGTGAAGTAAGCCCCGCCTTCTAGTAGGAACTAATCTTTGATTGCCATAGACCACAGGTGTCAAATCCATGCTGCATCCCAATTCGCTTACTATCTGTCCTAAATAGTACTGTATTTGAAAATAGAATTAGTATGTCCCAAATCATAATATGTCGAAAAGAGTATGTCAAAGGTTGCCGGGGGGTTTACTATTTCGGGTCAAAACTTTAAGTGTAGAAGCATCCATACTCTAACCGCTGATATGGCCCATAGTACACTGCATGTTGGACGTAGATTCGATTAGAACTACAAACGCGGGTGAAAAATGTAAATAAACTACAAACATGGTGACCGTGCAAGACCATCTGTCAAGTAGAGACTTCGGTAAATATGTTTGTATGACTGTAAATTAATATCTAGCCGACTGGAAAATATTTAAATCGTGTTGTCTGTGTTATATTTCATCTGCGACAACAATACTGAACTTATTTAAAGACGTGTTTGGACATTAACGTCTGAATGCATAATTATCCAAAGACCTGAGAAGGACCTGTGAATGGCAGATTATCCTGCTGCTGCTTCTCCAATAAGGTAGGAAATTAAATACGACAGAAATGCAGATGATGTGTGGAGGGTTGACAGGGCTCATAACTAAGCAACACAACTATCTGTTAAACGAGGAAGTCCCAAAGCTTGCATACACTTCTGAAACACTCAAAAGTATATATTTTTCCTTTACAAAAAAGTACATACTTTTAGGGTGATATAAGTATGCGAATTGGGACGCAGCACAGTTCCTAGAGAGCCGCAGCTCTGCACAGTTTACTTTTAATCCTTATTCAACATACTTAAGCCGCGGTCACACTGGAATTTACTCCCCATAGACTTCCATTCATACGCACGCAAATGCGTCAAACCGGAAATGCAGGGTCATGCGTCGGAGTTTCGCAGGTTGCCGTGGTGCAAAGTTCAAGCTTGGTGAACTCTGACCTGCGAAATCGCATCACTTGACTGCGTGAGACCAATCCAGGATCAAAACATGACCTCTCTGAACAGAAATTTAAAACATGGAGCAATCGCTTGCTTTTTTTAATGTCGAGAATTTCGCAAGCTCAAACTCTAGTGTGACTTCGGCTTTACCTGTAGGTTTCAAACAAGCCTGAAAGACACAGTTAATTTGATCAGGTGTCTTTAATTAGGGTTAAAGCTAAACTGTGCAGAGCTGCGGCCCTCCAGGAACTGGATTTGACATCTGTGCCATAGACTGACGATTCTTTGAGGGACGGGGTTAGTCCCAGATGTGTTTTTACGACAGTTTCTGCAGCTTCGTTATTATGAACACTATAGGATCAGTAAATGTGCTGAGATCTCAGCGAATACTTGCCTCACAGACATAAGAAATATACAAATAAATTAAACGAACCTATTCAGAGTATGATATGTGTAATAAGTAATTCACTCTTACAGTAGTTACATAGTTTGATTGACAGAATAACATCAGATCGTGTCCTCCAGAAACAGCCATAAATTTTATTTGTTATCATGATCTTGTTCTCTTCTCTTGGGCAACCCAAATAAAATGCAATGTTTTGTTTGATTCAAACAAAAAAAATTAAGAGACAGTTGTTCAATTTCACTGGTGCCTTCTAATAAATGTCAAACAGTGTGGAAAACAGTTTTGGACAATTTGATGTTTCCCCATTCAAAAAATTGCTGAGTGAAATGACTTGCTTTAAAGGGACTTTGACTTAGGAAAGAATCATGTAACATGAATGATCAACAGTAGGTGTAAATTGACATATGAGAGGGGGTAGACTCTTTTATTAGGTCAATTTGTAATTTATTTATAAATCCATATATACTTAGAATTATTTAATAGAAATATTTGGCTATATGATGAGGTGACTGGAGATGAGTGAATAAAAAGGACCTTTTGCTTCGTTACAACTTAATGATTTATTTATTTTTATATACATTTCTTTTCTTAAAAATTGAACATTTTTTAATTTCGAACTCAAAGTGGTTTTAATATAAAAAAAATGACATTTGCGGTTTGTTCAAACTGCTTATTTAAAATGAGTTGAAAACAACACAATTCTTGAGTTTTTTTGAGGGACAATTTAATTGTTTTATGTTCAATCCACTTAAATTTGTAAAAACTAGTTAAAGGGGTGGTCCGGAGTGTATTTTTAAGGCTTGGTCATGTTTATGGGGTGTTTCACTTGTAGAAAATCACTATTTTTTCATATACCTTTCTTTGATTATATACAGCTACTCAGCTAACATGAAAACAACTGTCATATTTCCTAGTTCCTCCAAATGCCCACCCTCAAGAGGCTCTGATGGGTCAGCTTACATAATGTGCTGTGATTCGCGGATTGGCTCCACGTCACTAGGAAGCGCCACACCTCTACTAGCATGCGCTTTGCCTGCTGTGTAAATACTGTCAGTCAGTGTCTGTTTCTCAATATGCGTTCTTTAGGAATCTTGCATCCTCGTGTTCTTGTGTAACGTCATCATCAGCTGCCAAAGTTCAGTTCCATTACTCAAGACTGCAAGAACAGAGGACGCGTGAAACTTCCCAGATGTGTTCTTAATATCGAGGACGCACTGATGCAGACTTGAGAACTATCTCGCTCTTGAAGTCCCAGAAGTCATTGCGACTGGAGGTGGAAAGTGCAGCATTTTTTTTAGATTTATTATTAAAGTTCAGAGATATAACTGATTTACTTCAGGAGTTTCCCTAAATGAAACATTGAATATAAAAATTACCATGGACATCTTAATAAATGAATAAACACATTAAGGGTGTTTGTTTGCTGAAATTCGTATTAAAATCAGTTTTATTTATATTGTGCAACGTATATTTATAATGTGTTTATGCATAGTATATATTTTGAAAAGGGGAAAAACAATAAATCATTGTATGAATGCTGTAATGTTGAAATAGTTTTCTATTAAAAACGCGTGAAGGTCATGTGACCATCAGGAAGAACGCAGCATCTCATTTCTCACAGGATGTGTTCTCTGTTCTCGTGGTCTCCCGAGTTCGCTCTTCTGAGGACACCTGGCAAGACCGGTCTCCACAAGAATGCAAGTCTGTTCTCTGCTTTCTTGGAATTGAGAAACAGCCAGTGTAACTGTTAGCCGTATCAGTTTGTGCCTGAATCAGACAGAAAATGAAGAGCACACAGCTGAACCTGATGCCTAAAATAAAATCTGACAAGTGTCTTTTTATATATATATAATCGGATTATAAGCATGTGTAAGTAATATGAAATGTTCACATATTCTTTTGCGATTTTGTTATTTGAGATGCAGAACGTAGAGAAAGTGGCCGCATAGAGAGACACTGAATGCAGCAGCATAGAGAGACACTGCACGCACTGCTAAAGATTGTGGCTGTTTACAGCGGTTTGACTGATAAATATGAATTTGTAGCTAAAATGTTAGCCGTGCCAAACAGCATTTCTCATTGTTTACATCCTTGTTTACGTCCTCGCTACAACATACCGTTAACACTAGAAACTGTGCATGTAATAGATCAATTTAAAAAAGTAAAAATACTCACAGGTTGTGGCTCACAATCCAAAGCTTCATCGGATGGAATACAGCACTGAACTGGGAGAGATTCTGGAAGCTGTCCTTTGTCAAATGCTAGCTATATATATTTATTCATAATTCCCTGGAACATAATTAAAAATAAACTGTAAGAACTTCTCTCTTTGTGACGTGTCTTTTGGAAGCCCAAATACAGAAACAGAAGAAGCTTTGTGGAAAAAGCAGATTTGGACGGCAGTTTAGCTTTCTCTGCTATAACATTACAGCACCTCTGGCCACGCCCTTTCGCTGGGTAGGGTGTGCGCGCGTAACCTAAAGGGTTTATGATCTCATTAACCCGGATGTATTATTTTTTTTTGTATTTTTGTTTTTAGTCCCCAAACTTTGTTCGCTGTAGTCTTTGCTAAGCTAACTCTGTAAAAGCCAACGTCTCCCTTTGCATTGAACTTTGAGCGTCTTACATTCAGAGATGTTGTTTATGTTCACACAGCTACATTACACATCAACTAAAATTTCAAATATGATATCGTAGTGGACCACCCCTTTAACTTAAGTCCTTCCATGTTATCCAAACACAAATCGATTGTGTGGAACCCAGCATGTTGCTTGGCTCATGTATTAATAAATGCTACATATTAAATAAATAAAAAGAATACATTATAAACAATAAAGAATTGATCTTAGATAAAAACGATTACAATAAATAATTTAATGATTTTGGTCTTGTTCTTGAAACTGCTGTTCTGACTTTGTCTTGCAAGACTTGGCAACCCTGTTCGCTCCTTTTCTTCATTTAATACGAGCTGTAAGTGGCACCATGCTGACTGAATAGCGACCAGTCTGAGTGCTTGAATAAGAACACACCCGACCACTCCCTCCGGTTCCTGCACTCGGCGTCTTTTTGAGTGACATTCGCAAGCTGACACGTGCGCCCACAGTGAAGCGGGCAGGCTCTATTAAGCCTGAATAAATCCTCTGCCAGCCAGCTCTTTGAGGCAGGCAATTAGACAGGCCTCCATACCTCCCTCTGCATCCTAGTGTGAAGGACCCAGCCCTTATCCAGCATTCTTATCCACAGGCTTTTCCTTCCATCTGGCCCTTAGACAAGCCGGAGTAGAAAGACAGTGGCTTTTTTGAATTCTGCTTATTGAAGAGAGAGAGAGAGAGAGAGGCCCCTTTCTCTCTGATTTAAATTGGTAGTCTTGAAGTGTGGCTGTTTTTTGATGGAGCCAAGAAGAAATCGTCTTCGTGATGGGTAACAAAGTTCTGGGAGAATAGATTATCATGGGAAGCAAAGTAAAATGTATTATATTTATATGTATTATATATGTACATATTCATAAAACACTGTGATATAGCCGGGCTCGGATCATATCGCTTTCTTACTACAATCGATCTGTTCCAGAGTTCGTTTCTATCAAGCCGAGACCACCTCATTCAGGCTGTCTCGGAGTGATTGCTTTGGCACGGATCCGATCGCGATTGCCCTGTTCACATATGCCAAACGAACCGCGCTAACTGAGCAAACGCGCCAGGTTCTGGAACAAAAGTCTAGGTGTGAAAGCACCCTAAGAAAAGCTAATGGTGGCTATAGCAGTGACAAATGGCAGAGGATTACAAGCTCACAAACAATTTTAAATCTGTAAAGAAAGCAGCACGCATTGCATTTTCAACATGGTTTTAGAAGTGATATGAGACTATAAAGAGTTATCCAGATATAGTACAAGCCGCATGGAGCAATTACAAGTAACAAAACACAAATAAATATATATTTTGCAAGCTAGAGAATACGAGGCAACCATTTTAATCGCACTTACTTACATTTGTGAAATGGAGGAAGAATCTGACCCATGAACTGTGTACTGATAAAGTTTCTGTCAAGCTCTGACAAAGTCCCATACATCAATAGTCTTTTCTAATCCTTCCTTTAAAAACGGCCAACGTTTTACCGGATCCGGCAGTTCATATTTGGTATTGCTTTGTGTCAACGTCGATACACAAAGAATTGTGTTCTGATAATTGTCTGATAAATAAAGATCAAATGAATTGTTAAAACAAGGTCAATCTACATTCCTACTCTCACCTGTAGTCATGACCTTTGGGTCATGACCGAAAGCACAAGATTTCGGATACAAGCGGCCGAAATGAGGGGAGGAGGCCTCGGGGAAGACCCAGAACTTGCTGGAAGGACTATGTCTCTTGGCTGGCCTGGGAACGCCTCGGGATCCCGAAGGAGCTGGAGGAAGTGTCTGGGTAGAGGGAAGTCTGGGGTTCTCTCCTAAGACTGCTACCCCTGCGACCTGGCCCCGGAAAAGCGGCAGAAAATGAATGAATGAATGATTGAAAGTGCACTTTGAAGCTATTTTCAAAAATTGACATTTTCAGGCCCCCAAAACACCACTGCCACTTAAATAAATGACTATATGCATTAAAAAGTTGTTTATAAAAAATGATAGTATATATGGTTCTGAATGTTGAGCCACATTCAAAGCTGTTTTAAAATACTCTACAAACATACACCTGTGACTGTTGATTGGCAACCGTTCTGCTATCCATTTTATGTTCTTTGTTTTACTTTCTGAAACTTTGCTGTGTATGGAATAATCATATTATAAAAGAAATAAGCCATCTTCAACATGAATCTGCAATTTACAAAAACATTTTTAACAGGTAATTTTTGCTTAGAAATGGTGGAGTGTATATGTACCTTTATGTTTTTGCTGTGATTTTACATGGTTTGAATTTAGTTTTATGTCTCTGTTTATTATCTGTATCTGTAATCTGGAGTATTTTTGTATCCTGAAAATTAATGTTGAAAAGAAGACCATTCCATGTTTTCCATTCCAATGTCTTTAAAGAGATAGCTCCCTTCTATTGTATTTGTTTTCCTACCATGGACTTCAAAATATCTTCTTTTGTGTTCAACAGAAGAAATAAACTCAAAGGTTTGGAACTTCCTGATGGTGATTAAATAAGTAAATTTAGATATTTGGGTGAACTATCCCAATATTTCTACTTTTACAGATTTTTTTATACATTACTGTGAGCATAAGATGTTTTTAAAATATTTAATATGCCAAACCTTTGACAGCTAGCATATGTGTTTATTTAATGCCAATAATATACTTACATTATCATAAAATAAGCATTGAAAAACTCATATTGTGCGTCCCGATCACCCATTTTTCTATAATGACAGACTGACCTTGATATCATTCTCAAACCACATGAGACCTCATGCATGTTGTGAATAATGCTATAGTCGGCCGGTGCTTCTCAGCATCTGCGCTCCTTCCTATAACAGAAATGCAATAGTCCGGATTTGGATTAGTGGTCGATCACACCTTATCTAAGATCAAGAGGCTCAGACCATTCTTGCAATAACATCCTGCAGTCTATGTAACCATAGCAACTCCGAGGGACCTGATCGTGCCTTTAAAGTTGCACAAATAAAAGGGCAACATTGATTTTTATCTCCTTGATGGGATACAGTCTTCCCATTTTACTTCAATTAGCACAATAACGACAATATTTGATTTAAGCACCCTCAAAATGATATTATCCAAATAGCTGCACACTCAAACACCCTTAAATGTATGAAATAACCATGCATTTCAGTGTAATATACTATCTGTACAGTATATATGTGTGTATCCAGATCATATAAATATGGATTTGTGAACAAAGATTTGTTGCATGGCCTTATCAGCACACTCACAGACTCAAAACACTCACAGAGGTTTAATCGTCAGTTCAGGCAGTCGCACCTCTGTTATTGAGTGCCATTAAAATACTGGCTGTCAGAGGGGTGCAGTGAAGGAGACATAATTATGCACCTCCGCCAGACACAAAAGGCCCAACACCCACACAGATCTCTTCTTCCCTCACAGAGCAGTCGAGCTCTGCCACACGGGACAAGGTACTGTGGATCATCGGGATCATCTCTGCAAATTCAGATGTGCACCTAATGACAGCGTTATCATTGTGGAAACACGCGGAATGTGCTTTAAGTCTTGTGCATGTGCAGTTTAAGAGGGTTGCTAGCTGTTTTTTGCTGACCGCGTGCCACCATGCATAAGCATGTGTGTGCGGTGGCAAGGGGGAGGAGTTTGCACAGTAAATTTCTTGTTCTTTTTTTCTACTGTGCATTTTGATGGGAATCAGGCAGCTGTTTTGCAGCTGCTGCATGAATAGAGCCACCCTGAGGCCTCTGGAGCCGTTTTCACAGAGTCTCTCTCTCTCTCATTTAAAAGCAGAAAGGAAAAAGGAGAAAACTGAACTAAACTGAACTGAACTAAATAAAAGAAATCCAAACGAGAGTTGTGTGACTTTAAGGGTGTGTCCACATTTGGTGGGTTTGCTGTAATTGCTCTGTTAGTGTGGTTCATTTGAATATGTGTGTGAAGGCTGACGTCTAAATCTCGGTGTGCACCAAGAAAACAGACCATAACCACTAAAATATGGGTATTGGTCTGCTTCCAAATGAACTCTAATGTGGTTTACCAAGCAGATAAAAGACCCCAAAACAGGATATGATGTCACAATATGTGGTCATAAATATCTGAATGCACAAGAATAGCATTTTAATTCATGTTTAGCAGATGCTTAAATTCTATTTGCAAATTAGGACAAGAGAAGTTACTTTATTTTGACCAACATACTATTTATGTAAAAAAATAAATGCTCTCAAGGATTATTTATTCAGACCTTTATAGTGTAAAACAAATGTTAACATTTTACTTAAACCAATACCTAATAAATGTAGTAAATCCAGAGACATTCAACATTCTGTCCTGCTACAATCCCACCGCTCTTTAAGATCTCAAAACTCAGGACTTCTGGTAGTACTCAGAATAGCAAAGTCCACTAAAGGAGGTCGAGTGTTTTCATATCTGAAGTTCATAACTTCCGAAAAATCTTGCTGATAATGTCTGACGCCCAAACACAATCTCCTTTTAAAACTAGATTAAAGACTTATCTTTTTAGTAAAGCATATACACAATGCATCACATTAACTGTAGGATACAGTTATGAGGGCTTGAAGAGATGATGCGAACCCCATGAGGACAACAAACACGTAATACACAAATACACGTCATTGAACATGTATTATACAAATAGACCTCACCTTTTTAGAAGGACGCTATATACTGTGTAACTGCAGGTAAACTATGTTTATATACTGCCCACCCTATTGACCTTTTTCATAGAACACAAAATTACCCATTATGCTTTGCGTGTATGCGCAAGGAGGATGCTTAGAACTTCAGGGTCGACAGTTTGATGCATATAAACAGTGACATTCGGACAGCTTTGAAATGATAGTTTTAATCTATTTTACCTTTAATGTCTTTAAACTAATAGACCCTTTTCACATTTCCGGGTTTCTTAGTAGCGCAAGTCGTCATGGTTGGGAAAACTTTGAGAGCAGTGAATAGGAGAATTTGACAACATTTTTTTTTTTACAATCTTATTTGCTCAAATAATAAAAGAAAAACTCCACAATGATTTTATAAAGAATTTCGGAAATAGGGAAAATGTGTGAGACGGCAAACTGATGTGTGATGACGACAGAATAACGTCAAATTTACTGTCCTGTCCCATAGCCGCTGCATTAGAAACGCCTCGCACAAGCGGTAGTTCGTTTTTTTGGAATTTGAGCAAAGACAATATAATACATACAGAAATACATATAAATGTTCATACGTTTTTAAAAAATCTAAATATTAAAAAATTCAAGGATTTAAGATGCTGATGACCGTTAAACGCGTCATAACAGGCTTGTGAAAAGGGTCCATACTGCTGTCGATCAGCGCCACCTCCTGGGCTGATCATTTTAAAAATGCAATCTAATGGGATGGAAAACAACTACGAGGCATTTTTCCCTCATTGTCAGACGGCATCTTCTGCCATTTAAATGAAGCATCACCATAGCTAAAGCTATTTTTTCTTTCTTTCATATATATATAACCAACCTTAAAAAATTTAATTCACCAAAATGTTTGACACACAAGTAGCCTGTACTGTCCCACTAACACATTGATTTAATAAGTGTCACGAAGTAAAAAAAAAAATAGTAGCATTTTGAAATGACAGATAAAAACACATCCCCTGGTAAATACTACCAAAGACTATAGAATACACAAGACATGTCACTTGTATTCTTTTGAATGGGGAAAAGTGTAACAGTCATTATGGCGAATGAAGCCCCGCCTTCTAGTACAGGAGCCAATCAGCGATCGCTGTAGAATGACAACTCTCTGGGGAGGGGCTTGGACTAGACATGAGTTTCTGCAGATTTTATGTGATTTGGAAAAATGAAACTAAAAGTCATAGTTGATGTTTAATTTCATTGGTGATTTCTAATATGAAATTCAATGGTAAGCTTGGCAAGCAGTTTTGGAAAATTTGATGTTTTCCCATTCAGACAGAATGCCCGTGCATAATGCCTGAGATGTGTTTCAAAGATGGCCGCCAAGTGAAATGACTTGTGACTAAAGGAACTTTGATACTACACAATACAAACTAACTAAATGAAAAATAACTGCTCCCGATTAGTAGTGGTGGGCAAAGCGAGGCTTCATAAAACACTGAAACAGTCGAAGCTAATGTGCCGAAGCTTTGAAACGTTTCGAAACCCCACTCTACGGTGACACCTAGTGGTCATGTTTTATGTATTGCACTGGAACAGCGTCAGCAAAAAACAGTTGAGCAAATTGAGGTATTAAACTCCACTTTGTAGATTGATCCTTCAAGTGAATTTGTGGAGTGGTAGGGTTCGTGAGTACTATGTGGACATACTGGGTTCGAATCCAGGCTAAGACAGCTCTTTTGAAATGCTTTAATATCAGTTTGAATTGCTCTGTTCTTGTATCGTTTTGTTTCAACATTGGTCTGACATCCGAATAAACACTTTGTGAATAAATATATCTTGTTTTAGTCATAAAACAGGGTTGTTGCTAGATCAGACAAGTTTATGGCCAGAAGTTAACAAGAATTATTTATATTATTCATTTAATTTCCCATTTAATGTATTTTATTTATGTCTACTCAAAACCTAAACCCAACCATCACAGTACTGTAAAAAAAATGTATTATTGTTTTACAGTGTTACAAAAACTATGCTGTATTGATGGCGTATCAGCAGCTGTATTCTATCTAGACTACACCAAAGTAACATGATTAAAATACATAAAATCGTGATTTCAGAGTATTTGTACAAGTTAGGATTCGAACCTAAAAGTAATTTGAAGCTCAGTTACAACATGCACACACATGGTCCACTAGGCCATAAGAGACAGAAAGTTTTCAGACCCTATCAGTCAAATGCACATTCGCCAGGTCTCGAAACGCTTCTGAACTGATCTATGATTTGAATCGCTTTAGTCACATGACCAAGTGTTTCAAAACACTTTAGTGACGTGACCAGGGTGTTTCGGCTCATACTGCGTTGCAGTGTTTCGAAACACTGTGTCGAAACGTCATTTTCATGTCAGCCATCCCTACCGATTAGAATCAACATGCAAATCAGCCAGCAAAGTATCAGTAACGTATTTTATTAGTAATTTTTGGAAATTGCATGGCTTACATACCTGCTAGTTTCATGCCAGTAATATGGTTTGCTCTTTGTAATGCAGTGAGGTATTGTTTGTGTGTGTGTGATTGCATTGTAGAGCAGCGGAGTAAAGTACAGAACACTGACGCTATATTTCAGCATCTGATCTGACGGCAGACACTGAATTAGGAGAATGTTTTTCTCTCATGCTTGAACCGCATCTGACAGAAGTATAACAGCTTTGAGACACGTCTTTCTTTCAAAATTAAAGTTTCGGATCACAAAAACACTCTGTGAGCCACTAAAAACAGTATTAACACCCAGTTAAAAAATGCTGCTCTGGCTGATGACAATTCTTAACGAAAGTTCTAAGCACCCTAACGGAGGTAGCTGGTCACTATGGCGCCCTGCATGCAGCAACAAATGTCTATACACAACTCTTAACTACAACAAAACTTTACTTAGCACTTAACTTTTCATTTTGACTTTGATTTTGACTGTAATGTAATGATCTGCACCTTTTAATCAATGGCTTTGGCATTGGCTCCCTATTAAATACTGTATAAATTTTAACATTTTATTGACTACCTACAAAGCCCTGAACAGCTTAGCTCCCCAGTATTTGAGGGAGCTTCTAGTGTATTATAGCCCATTGTGTCTTCTTCGCTCAATTAATTCTAGACAATTGATTATTCCCAGAATATCAAAATCACTGTAGGCTTTCGATCTTTCTCATATCTGGCACCTAAACTCTGGAACAGCTTTCCTAGCACAAAAAGCAGACACACTATCAGTTTAAAACTACATTAAAGACACATAAAACACAAATGCTTTTGAAATCCAAATGCTCTAAAGGATTGTTAGTCTGCATTATTTAGGGCAACCGGAGCCAGGAACACTTCCCTAAGGACATTATAATTTGAACGGCATCTGCGCTTATGTTAGTCTGTTTTTTTAATTATTCCCGAGGTTTCCATAATCCTGGACCAGGCTGTATCCTGAGCAGCTGCTGTGGTGGTCATGGAGGAGTGGAGAGCATGAGATTAATTCCTGTTAGACCCCAGTGACAAACGAGTCCTCGCATTAATCCTGTAGGGCCAGCTTGTACACCAGCTGGTGACCTCTCCCACTTGCAACTTCTCCACACTGGACGTCCAGCGTTCTCCAGCCTCCGGGGCTTAGACTGCAGCTCTGCACAAAACGTTTAGCCATAGGAGAAATGGTCGTGCCCAACTGAGCCTGGTTTCTCTCGAGGTTTTTTTATCCTTCACTTTCGCCAATTGGTGAAGTATTTTCCTCGCCGCTGTCGCCACTGGCTTGCATGGTTCAGGACTTGTGGAGCTGCGCATCGATGGATTTGCTCTTCAGTGTTTGGACCTTTAGCAGTAAAAATTAAACCACACTGAACTGAACTAAACTGAACTTCAACTTCAACTAAATCCATTTTATAAAAAGTAGATTAAGAATAACACACTGCCCTATTATCACTACATTGTAATGTCTAATATACAAAGACATCAAGTGCTGCAGGAGAAATAAACATTTCTTTATATTGTGCAGATATTTACATAAAATTATCTGTATAATTAGTTACTCATAACAGAACTATGGATAATTCAGTGTCACAAAAACCAAAGGATCTCATTTTCAATGGATTAAAGAAGCTGTGCCACAGAAGTGCTCTGGAGTAGCCATTTTTAGCTAAATGTTAAACATTTTTAACTGCCTAGAAACACTTTGGCACTCCCACCTGCACATTTTCAGAGCACACAACCGTATTTATGGTGAGCCCTGCTGTGTGAATGGAACCATAACAGATAGTTCTTGCACTTGTCCCAAAACTTTGCCAGTGTTCAGTTAGAGAGAAAAGAAAGAGAAAAGAGTCACTTTGTAAATGGATGTATAAGATGTAGAGGCTTCATTTTGCTGAGGCTATTAGTACCCACACACTTCTTTATCAGCCTATTTCCCATTTATTTTTAACATTGGAATTTATTGTGGAAGAATTTTAATCTACACTCAAGCAGCTATGAGGAGAATTACAGAAGTATGTAAAGAAGTGTATGTGAAAAATCCCATGAAGCATAGCAAATGACACAATCAAATTGGAGAAAAGTTGTTGTATAGAGGCAATAAATTTTGAGTTTATACATAATTATTTAAGTACTTAGATAAAGACAGACTCGATTATGTAATTTGCTCTTCGTGGAAGTGGCCAGAGCTAAAAAAAAAAAAATCTACCATGTAGTTTGTATGCACATATTTAAAGGTGCAGTATGTAAGTTTGACACCCAGTGGTTGAGCTAGGTATTGCACTCCTGGATCAAAACACATTTTCACTCAGCTCAATCTCTGATGAGTTCATGCAAGTACAGGTTGCCAGATTGATGTGAGTGTGCCTGACTATTGAGCCTAAAGGCTGATTTAAGGCTGATTTGAACCGTTTTCTAACTAAAAGCAATGGCACGCGAAAGAAGAAATATTTTCCATACTAAAAGGAATTTTTGTCTTAACCAACACCTAAAATTTCTATTTTAGAAATATCTTCTATTTCTCACAGGTGAACAACAGGATAAACTGATCACCTCAGGTACACCATATGTGCTTTATTCAGTGGTAAATGCTAATTGAAATGTGATTGGGACGCTGACAACGGAGTGTGGATCCAAATGCAGGGTTTATTCAATAGAATGGTCAGGCAAGCAACGGTCAACACAGGGGCAAACAGATGTATACAGGCAAATCCAGAGTCGTGGTCATACAGGCGGATGCTCAAAAGGCAGGCAGCAGACAACATAAATAAACAAACACAACAAAGCAAGGGTCAAACACGGAAAGGCAAGGCAAGGAAATACATCGTAATGTCACATACAGTTAAACAAGACTCAGCCCAGAGGTGTGCGCTGCGTATATAGTCCATGTAATCAGTTCATAACAAATCCTCTGGCCGTGTGTGTGTGAGTAATCAATGAAACTTTAAACAGGAGCGTGTGAGCAGTGCATGACTGGATATGTAGTTCTTTAGTGTGGTGTATGTGTGTAGTTCTCCAGCGATCCACATGTATACCAGCATGTATACCACTAATAACGTGAGTTTGAATGCCATCTTACATGACATTTATTGAAATACTACTGAAAGCAGCAGCAGATAGTTCACCTCAGATCTTGAAAATAAGATAAACCATTTGAAATTGAACTTTAAAACTGTGACTCAGTGTAAACCAACACATATCAGTGATTCAGCATGTATATTTTAATAATGTTAAAGTTTAATATGTATTAATTAGGTTATACACCTTACCATTTCATTGAAGTGCAGTGTGTGCACTATTCTGTGCTTCTGAATGGCTGTATTTAAATTTTTGTCGTGTTTCATCTGGTGCAAACAGCCAAATTGCTCATCACTGCAAATCTCGTCATAAAGCGTGTTGTTAGGACACCTAATGTTTACGTTCGTAATATTTATATTATTTGCTAATTAATAACCTCATGTGGATCTCTGAATCTGCATCTCATTTCAGAGTCTGCTACTGTCCACCGGAGGTCGCATTTCAGTCACGGATGTACACTTTTTTTCTGACTGAAGGAATGAAATACCTGTTTTTTCACCAAGGCAACCCAGCGTGCTGAAATATAATTGGCTAAAGTGGCAGTGGGCAGGTTAAAAGAACCAAAACAAAGACAGATGTTCTGGCACATAACAGACATTTTTAAAGCAGAATATCTGACTTCAGCATTGTTTTTCAGATAAACAAGAATGTTCACTTGGCATATTTCTTAAATATTAGCAAACATATTATGGAATTTTTATGCTTTAGAAGAGTCAAAACTTACGTGCAGCATCTTAACTATTAAACACAATCATTTTAAAATAATTAAGTTGAATCAGTACAAACATTAACTTATCATAGCAAAATAAGGTAATCAGTAGGCCAGCACATTCACTGTATATTCACTGAATAATTAAACATGAAATATAGATTTGACATATTTGAAATATCAATACTATTTAGTATGCTATGCTGTCTTAATATAAATGTGCAATACATATTATTCTGATGCTTTACTGTATATATACTGTATGTATATTATGTTTATATTAACAATATAGTAATACGAGTGTAGAATTAGCATGGACTAAGGGAACATGTCACTAATATCCATTGATTATTGAAATGTCCCCACTAACAATTTAATCGCCTCAAAAATAACATAATACTCTGTCGATTCTCATTAATGCATATGTACAGAAAAGGTTAAAGCATGTTACTCAAGCCCTACCTCCCCCAAACACATATGGACTTTGTGATTGGCTGTGCCTTTCCTTGCTGTCAAGTGAGAAGCTGCTACGGTACTATTTGGTTGTTCACAAAACACAAAAACCGCAAGAAAATTTCCTAGTCAGGCTTACTGTGCAAGACTCAGGTCAGATGTGGGGATAAATTAGGTCCCCAGCAATATCAAAAGCAAGTATTTGCCCTTTTATAGTACTACAGTATAGACCTTTTTCTTGGCTGCTGCATGGAAGGCGCCATAGCGACCAGCGTCTTCTGGTAGAATGTTTAGAACTTCCGTTTACAGCATTTACAGCTGGTAATTTGCGCTCCGAAAATGGGTTTCAATAGCGTTTTCTGTGGATTACAGAGTGTTTTGTGACACAACTTTGAAAGGTGTGTGGTAAAGCCGTTATAATCTGTCAGATGTGGTTTAAGCGCGAGAGAAAAACATTCTCACGTGTCTGCCGTCAGATATACAGTACAGTGTGTATGTTCCCGACCTGTCAGCTCAATTCACACACACACACAAACACACACGCACGCAACACTTCACTAATATTTACATAATTTTATATATTCTATTGTAACCCCACCGGTCCTATGCCACCCAATCCACTTTGAGCTGGTATCGAACCGGCGACCTTCCGCATGGGAGTCGGTTGCTCTTCCAAGGAGGCTAAAGACCATGGCCTCTAGCATCTGTCGTTAGAGCACCTTTAGAGGTCAGAGGACTGAGGTTTACCTGCACAGCATTTACTAGCTGGCCTCCGTTACACTCATCCCCTAAACCTCAATCCCATCCGGGTCACAGCACCAATGTAACCCCACCAGTTCTACACCACCCAACCTGCTCTGAGCTGGTATCGAACAGGCAACCTTCCGCAAAAAAGTCAGTTGCTCTACCAAGGAGGCTAAAGACCATGGCCACTAGCGTCTGTCGTTAAAGCACCTTTAGAGGTCAGAGGAGTGAGGTTTACCTGCACAGCACTTATTAGCTGGCCTCTGTTACACTCACCCCCCTAAACCTCACTCCCATCCAGGTCACAGCACCAATGTAACCCCACCAGTTCTACACCACCCAACCCACTCTGAGCTGGTATCGAACAGGCAACCTTCCGCATGGGAATCGGTTGCTCTACCAAGGAGGCTAAAGACCATGGCCACTAGCGTCTGTCGTTAGAGCACCTTTAGAGGTCAGAGGAGTGAGGTTTACCTGCACAGCACTTACTAGCTGGCCTCCGTTACACTATATAATTATAGAGCAAACCAGATTACTGGCATGAAACTTAACAGGTGTAAGTCATGCACTTTCCAAAAATGACCAATAAAAGCCTGTTACTGATACTCTGCTGGCTGATTTGCATGTTGATTCTAAACGGGAGCTGTTTATGTTTTATTTAGTTAGTTCGTTTGTAGTATTTACCATGGTATGTGTTTTTTTTGTCATTACAACGCCTCTTTATTTTTGTGCCAGTCTTTCAATCAATGCATCAGTAGAACAGGACGTGTGTGTGTCAAACATTTTGGTGAATTACATTTGTTTAGGTTGGTTATATATTTGAAAAAAGACAGAAACTGTTCACTTTAGCAATGGCGAGGCATTATTAAAACCACACAAAGTCTGACGGTAAGGGTAAATGACTCGCAGCAGTTGTTTTTCATTCCCATTAGATTGCATTTTTTAAAATAATCAGTCCAGGAGGTGGTGCTGACCGACAACAGTATTAGTTCAAAGATGTTAAAAGCAAGTAAAATAGATTAAAACTATTGTTTCAAAGCTGTCCGAATGTGACTGTTTACACGCATCAGCTGCTGACCAGAAGTTCATAGCGTTCTCCTTGTGCGTACACACAAAGCATAATGGGTAATTTTGCACTCAAAGAAAAAGGTCTATAAAGAATTATGCTATGTAGTCCCAAGTACTTAATAGTCATTTCCATAAATGTACTTGAAAATATGCAACCCAGGCTCATTCTGATGCTGTGTATGCTTTTTCAGATCTCAAATTTCTCTTGTGAGTGCCATTCACGCCTGCTGTTCTTGCGTAATGCCACTAGAGGCTGCTGTAGACTGAATGACTGACTGACTGAAACATTCTCACCCTGTTATTTACATGTTTATTTAATTTTTTGGCTTTTGTTTTTGTCTTACTCGCTTTCTGGAGATAAGCGGTCAGTTCGTAACAGGGGCGGACTGGCCATAGGGAAGGAAATGTCCCGGTGGCCAGATGGTCAATTTGGCCTGCCACTGTGATTCTGGGCTGCCTCTGCACTTTCTGCATCACATCGGATGTGGCCTGCCACCGGGCCACTGGCCTGGCGCACATCTAAACCGCCCCCAACCCACCCACCAAACCCCCAACCCCCTCCCCCGCTCTTCACTATCAATATAGCATCAGATGTTGCCTGCCACCGGGACTCTGGCCTGCCGCGCATCCCCGCGCACCCCTCCGCGCCTCCTCCCCTCTCTTCACTTTCTAGATCGAATCAGATGTGGCCTGACTGACAGTAACTTTTGCCCGGTTGAAATACTTTCCCGCCCCTGGTTGGTAAACAAGGAAAGAAATGACGTCATACCGCCCAGTATCATTGTATTTTAAAGGCGAAATGCAGCCATACGTAGCCCTGGCTACATAATTCACGATCTCCAGAAATGTATATAGGGCTACGTTTTTAGAATGCGCCTGGCTATTGCTTTGTGTCGTACAATGTTTGTGCTCTCTATGTTGACCAGCAAACTGCTTATTGCTAGAAATTGTTGCAGCCTTGTTAATACACCATAAAAAATCTAATTTTCACTAAACCCATGGGATTACATATTTTGCCTTTCATATGTTTAGTATGTATATTAGAGCTTTTCTAAGTATTCATTATCCAGAGCTTGTGTCTTCAACCTGCACGTCATGCAAACATTCACTTTTCCTTTCTCTTGGTTTTCTGGCTAGTTCAGCCCCTTTAGCATCCGTGAGGCTGTCAAACAGACAGAGGGAGAGGAATGATGAAAGAGAAGCAGGGGGAGGAGAGGCAGGAGAGAGAAAGAAATAAAAGCAACGCCAGGAGAGACACACAGGTGTCTGTGTCAGATCATTGGGCCCGGTGAGGGTTGGCAGAGTGGCGGAGGGGGGACAGAGAGGCTGGTGTTAAATTACAGTGGGCCTGTGTGGAGGGATGATCTGGGTCACAGGGTTCCCAGCATCTCCGCTGACACACACAAGGGAGCCAAGCTCATCACCACCATCCTGCTGCTCATTTTTTGTAGCACACAGAAATACTGGAGTAAAAAAATAGATGAAACAGGGCTGGCACGCAGGTACGAAGGGAGCTCACAAACAAAATTTCTAGGGGGTGCAATTGTGACAAAAAAATGCTAGCTCAGTATTTTAAGGATTATTTTGTATAACGATAATTATAAGATGTGTAGCTGAACATCGTGGGTAAACAACTATAATACTGCCTGTCAGTAGGTGGCAGCAATCCTTTCTTAAAGGATCCATGCAATTAAAATAAAGTTTTAGGATATCTGTACACTGGTGCACGCCAAAAAAGTGACAAATTTCACGTTTATGAGGTATAAAACCGTCATGTAAAGCTTGTAGTTTGTCACTTCTGCCTAAATGGATCAACGGCTTTATTCACGTCACCTTATACTTTAGTTTCTCATACAATTTTGACCAATCAAATGCTCTCTAGAGCAGAGCAGTGATAAAACAAAACGCTATTGGCTATGTATTTTTTAAAAGGAGAGGAGTTACACTATGTCCCACCCTCTTCATGTTTCAGTTGAAATATGTCGAACATCAAAGAAAAAAATTCACATTTCAAAGCACTTCATGGGACATATACAGGGACAGTTTGTAAATTTTGCCACTAGAGGGCACGTATTTATAACAAACAAGAGCTGTATCTGAAATCGGACCCTATACCATTAAACAGTGCACTGTTTGAGGGAGCAGCCATTTCTAGTGGTGTCCGAAACCATAGTGGATGTTCTGAAGGACACTCAATCTAAGTGTAGATTGAGATTTTAAAAACGTCCATTGCCCGCTGACATCTGAGCGCTGATGAGCACATTCTTAAACATCGCTTATTTGCCATTGTGTTCACGTACTCAACAGAAATGACTGTGATTCGCCATGAAGGTCACCAGTTCACCAAACTCACCGCTGTTTACTGAGTGTAACCACAGATACAGGGACACTGGAGCGTTTTAAAGCCACTATTCATGAGCAGATCGCTCCTATGTCAACATAAAACAAACCAGCTAATTGACGTGACTTTGAAACACTCTATTATCCGTATATCTGTGGTTACACTCAATAAACAGGGGTAAGTTCGGTGACCTGATGACCTTCATGGCCAATCACAGTCATTTCTGTGAGCATGTGAACACAATGGCAAATCAGCCATTAAAGAACGTGCTCAACAGCGCTTAAATGATAGCAGGAAATGGATGTTTTTAAAACTTCAATATCGATTGGTACCGAATTCCAGTATTGTGACAACAATAGTAGATTTTTAGATAATAATTATGTTGAAATATGATAACTAATCAGACATTATGCAGTTTTGGACAGTCTTTATATATGAATCATTGGTTCACTTGATTCATTTAAAAATTATATTGCTGGTTTCAGGAAAACTCCACTGTTTGCTTGTGTGATATTACGCTTAACTAAATTCTGGGCTGTTTTAGCCCAACATAGGGTCAAATCTGTACAAACCCCATCATTGGGTTAAAAAGTGTGACTTAGATTTAATTGAAAGCCCATTTTGCCCAAAATTAGGTTAAAACAATATCCGCATTTTTAAGTGTATTGAATGATATCATATTTTATAAATATATATAAAAAAACATACGCATACAGTGCTCAACATATAGGAGTACACCCCTCACAAATCTCTCATTTAAATTAATATTTTCTATAGGAAGCTTTACAATATTATATTTGTGCAAATTACATTAATCAGTACTGAAACCAAATCTGGAGCTTATCTAACACAATAACTGAAGATAATGGTCCAAAATTAGTAGCCCAAATTTATATGTTATGGAAAAATATTAAATAAAAAATAAAAAAGAGCAAAAATCAAGAGAAACAAATCAGTCAAATTTTTGTAGAAATTTTGTAGTTTGTGTTTTTTTTCAGTATCTCACATAAATTTAAATGTATTATACTTCTATTTCTAATCATGTTCGGTGACTAAAATATTATTTTAATAAATATATCCATTTAATAAATCTGTTGTTCCAATACACCAAAATATATGAACTATATTCACTGAGAAATTGATCAAAATATTTCTTTATACTTAATTGTGTTGAGCACTGTACATACAATTTCACATATATTAAGCTCTATGCATATATAAAAACCCAAGTTAGACTGTCTTATAATTATAACTGCATTGTTATACTCCATAATGTCAACTCACACATTGTAAAAACAACAATTACGATATTATCATAGGCGACAAATATCGCACACCCCTAATGCCTTTAATACATATTTCAAAAGCATCAGCAGTGAAAAATTACATGGAAAAATTTTCAATACAGTCACTAATAAGCTAAAACTCATGCAGCTTAACCTATAAAAACGTCTGATCACTTTTGGAAATCTGTAAAATAGCACAACAACCCCTCCCTGTGCTGGAAATAACTAATCCCTGTCTGTTCAAATCAAACAACAGTCACATTTATTACAATCTTAGAGAGAAAACAGCCTCTGTAAGCAGTAGCCAGGACATTAATCCAGCCAGGGTTACAGACAAAAAAGCAGAGATCTATTAAGTATTAATGACAGGCCAAGCACTGCCAAATCCCTTCTTCCCAAATGTAAAATGAAGCAAAAGCAACTGGCATTCTTCTATTTTGAACTAAACACTGGTATTAATTATTGAGTTTTGAGAGTTGAAGGTGACTCTATTTGCACTCTTAATACTCATTCCTGGTCTTAGTTTGCATGATTCATCGGTGCATGTTATTGTCATAAACTTTTATCAAAATTTAATAACTTGCTCTGTTTTTTAAATGACTTTCCTTGGCCGGGTCTCTAACGTGGCCCTCAGCACTGTAGTCTACACTTATTTGACATAATGCTGCATAGACTGTTGAGTAGCAGCCAGTCGTGGAGACTTTTATTATATTTCCTTCGGCTTAGTCCTTTTATTCATCAGGGTTCGCCACAGCGGAATGAACCACTAGCTTATTCAGCATATGTTTTACACAGCGAATGTCATTCCAGCTGCAACCCAGTACTGGCAAACACCCATACACTCTCACATTCACCCATACACTCTCACATTCACCTTTTTATTTAATTCACCTATGGGCGACACGGGGGTGCAGTGAGTAGCACATTCGCCTCACAGCAAGAAGGTCTCTTGTTCGAGCCTTGGCTGGGTCAGTTGACATTTCTGTGTGGAGTTTGCATGTTCTCCCCTATTCAAGTGGGTTTCCTCCGGGTGCTCCGGTTTTCCCCACAAGACCAAAGATTTGTGGTATAGGTAAATTGGGTAAGCTAAGTTATCCGTATGTATGTGTGTGACTGAGTGTGTATGGATGTTTCCCAGTGATGGGCTGCAGCTGGAGGGGCATCCGCTGCGTAAAACATATGCTGGATAAGTTGGCGGTTCATTTCGCTGTGGCGACCCCAGATTAATAAAGGGACTAAACCGAAATAAAATAAATGACTGAATGAATAATTCACCTATAGCACATGTCTTTAGACTGTGGGGGAAACCAGAGCACCCGGAGGAAACTCACAGAAACCCATGCCAACTGACCCAGTCAGGACTCGAACCAGCGACCTTCTTGTTGTGAGGCGACAGCACTAACCACTGAGCCACCATTCCGACCCCTAAATAAGTTGTAAATAAGAAAATTGCTAAAACCTAAACTGTTTCAAACAATCTGAAAAAAAATTAGGTTGAGCAGCTTTTACAGAGTTCACATTGTAATAACAAAAAATAAATAAATCAATAAAATAATATATTTTTATACTGAAAACTTGGATATGATCCCACATTGCACCAACAAAAATGTGGAAAAATTTTTTATAAAATAAGTTATCAACAGGATTGTCAAAGTGTACACTAAATATGCAATACGTTTTGAATAAGTACCCAGGTCTACATTTCTGGGAACATCGAAATATGTAACTAGAGGTACATCTGCTTGCAGTTTTTGTTTTTGCAAATCCACCAGAGGCCACTGTGTATGTTTTTGGATGATCTTCAATTTCTCTTCTGCGTCCTCTTCTCGCAAAAATCCACCAGGGGGCAATATACACTTCAGCCGACCAGGCCAGCTTGCTGTCGACTGACTGACTCATCGACTGTTGTACGCAGCGAGCTACTGGGCAAACTGGTAACACTGGAAAAGCTGTCCGTATGGAGGTAATCAGTCAGCTGCTATCGTTAACAGGAACAGAAGCCATCGGAGGTGTTATACTGCTCTGTAGTGTCCATTTCAAAGACAAAATGCAGCCATATGTACCTCTGGCTACATAAATTGCAAACAAAAGACAGAGGTACGTATCCACAATGAGCTAAACTGAAGATTTAAAGATACAGTAGAATTATAAATGTATATATAATATAATATTTATATAATATATATAATTTATACAGCTATTTATTTTGTAGTCTTTATGATTTATACAGTTTTTTTATTAAAACTATTGTAACTATTCAAATACTATTCAGCATTTGTACTTTCATTTACTACTCATTTCAGTTTATTTTAAAAATATTTGCGAATTTATGTAATTATACTCCATAATAATTTATATTTTGTGTGTATTTTTCTCTTTACAGTGTGATTGCCATAAAAGCTGCTCCACCTAAAACTTTTTCGTAAATTTCAGATTGCTGTTTTATTGTCCTGGTGAATATAAGGTTTGAATGTTGGGTTATGTGCGGGAAGCTTACTGTCTGAAAATGGAATGTTATTACTCTAAGCTAATAAAGTTTTTATTGTAGTTAAGGACAGGGATTATAATTTATATGTACTTATATTTTTAAATTTGTATTGTTTGTGTACAGCACTGTGGTCAACTTTTGTTGCATTAACATGTGCTTTATAGTGAACATAAAGCACATAAAGTAAACATTATTGAATCATTTTTCACTGTATATACGTAACAGTATTTTCTCACTAAACTATTTCATGTGGAAAAAAGTTGCATTGTGGAAATCAGAGCTTATGAATGCTGGGATCATAAAACAGTGGAAATGCATTCCTCGCGGCTGGAGACCCCTCCTTGTAGAAATGCTGAGCATTTTCACATTGCAGCATCATCACTGCACACTTCCAACTAACCCAAAGCATCTCTTTGATTAATGTCATTACCACTTCCATTAAATCACATCCTAAATCATTAGCTTCAATGGCTTCGACATCTGTCCTGGAGCGAGCAAATCGCCAGTTAAGACATCTGGCAAACTCGCTTTCATCAGATCCGCTGTCACGTCTGTGAGACATCAGAGCGGCTTTCTCAGCCTGCCTCGTCCGTCTTTCTTCCAGACTCCTTCAACACATCCCCAGTGCAAGTGGGCAGACGTGGTGGCATGACAAGTTTGATCATTCGCATAGAAGCAGCAGGACTTCCAACTCACATTTTTTTCATTCTGGAGATACAAACTACCTCATTGAGCATGTTCGCATGCATCAACACACTGATGATAATTATTTTTTTTTTATAAATAAATAAATAAAAATTAGCTTATTACAGTAACACATTGTCCTAGTTTATATGCAAACTAACAATGTGGCAATACATAGACAATACTTTATTAATAAATCATTGTATTTCCTGGTAGTGACATTCATTCATTCATTCAATCATTTTATTTTGAGCTCAGTCCCTTTATTAATTAGGGGCCAACTTATTCAGCATGTTTTACGCAGCGTATGCCCTTCCAGCTGCAACTTATCAATGGGAAACATCCATACACACTCATTCACACACATACACTATGGCAAATGTAGCTTACCCAATTTACCTACAGCGCATGTCTTTGGACTGTGGGGGAAACCAGAGCACCCGGAGGAAACCCACGCGAACACGAGGAGAACATACAAAATCCACACAGAAATGCCAACTGACCCAGCCGGGACTCAAACCAGCGACCTTCTTGCTGTGAGGCGATTGTGCTCCACACTGCGCCACCGTGACGCCCTGGTAGTGACATAAAAAAATAATAATTTATCTAACTCTGATTATTTCAATTGTTATGTCGTTATCATCTTAATAAATTATTTAAAACTGAAGAAGAGTATTGCAAAATGCCAGCAGGAAAATTACGCATACATATACAGTTGAAGTCATCATTATTAGCCCCCCTTTTAATTTTTTTCTTTTTTAAATATTTCCCAAATGATGTTTAACAGAGCAAGGAAATTTTCACACTATGTGTGATAATATTTTTTCGTCTGGAGAAAGTCTTTATTTGTTTTATTTCGGCTAGAATAAAAGCAGTTTTTTTAATTTTTTAAAAAACATTTTAAGGTAAAAAATTATTAGCCCCTTTAAGCTAGATTTTTTTTCGATAGTTTACAGAAAAACCATCGTTATACAATAACTTGCCTAATTACCCTAACCTGCTTAGCTAACCTAATTAATCCATTTAAGCCTTTAAATGCCACTTTAAGCTGTATAGAAGTGTCTTGAAAAATATCTAGTAAAATATTATTCACTGTCATTATGGCAAAGATTAAATAAATCAGTTTTTAGAAATGAGTTATTAAAACTATTATGTTCAGAAATGTGTTGGAAAAATATTCTCTCCATTAAACAAAAATTGGGGAAAAATAAACAGGGGGGCTAATAATTCTGACTTCAACTGTATATATATATTTTTTTTTCTTATTTATGTACTATTTATGACGCATCCACCCAGTACCTTTAAATGTGCACACACAACACGTATGCAGACACACACTCTTACCTGTACTCTTGACTGTTTCTATTGTTTTTTTTTCTCTGAAAAAAATACATAATGCAACTAAAATAGGAATAATTTATAATTTGATGCTTGATGTATGCTATCACTTTAGCCAGATTAAGGTAATCTCTGTTTACATGCTATATTTGTTGAAGATTTTTGTCCCAGTAACCATGCTGATTGACGTGTACACAGATTCATTCATATCAGGAGAAATGCCCTGAGGTCATAAAAATCTCTTTCGCTAATGCCATTGCACACACACACATACACACACTGCAAGCAACACACCGCAGGGGCTTGCCGAATAATTTCATGGTGCCAGCAGAGACAGATTCCTCTGAAATATGACCAAAGGCATTTCAACACGATATGACACACACTCCCTCCTTCAGCGCCGTTGAGGGCTGAGAAAGGGCACACGATGAAGAAGCCTGTCTCCAGGCAAAGCATCAGCAAAAAAAGGACCCGAGTCCACACGTAAACCTGAGCTCAGCTGGACTTTCAGGAAAACAACCTGTGCCTGTAAAATAGCCTAATGCGCAAAGATATTCTGCTTCTTTCTTTATTCTCTCTCGCTCTCTTTCTCTCGCTCCTGTAAAATAGTTTCACTATGGATTGTTTCTTCCTATAAGCACAGCTGAGGGAGCTCACAAGCACACTGAAAGCCAACACACACAAATTCACAGGATTGCAGAGGTATTTTGGACTGTGAAAGCCGGTTTTCAAGAGAAAAGAGGGTATTATTGCCTAAGAGCAAAACTTTCCATTAATCTAATAGACATTCAGCTTCCTCTGAGACCAGCTAATAGAAGGTCTGGTTACAATAAGCCTCAAAAGCAGCTACTGAATGTAAAACCATGAAAACCATATGAGAGTGCTTACCAAAAGGAGCACAAGGCAGTTGCTGGTGGAATTAAAAAATAGTTTGGGAGATTTTTCAGAGCGACACACCCAAGCTGGAAGCTATTTCAGCGATCACTGCTATAGATAACTTAAACCCAACATTTCAATAGGGGTTTTCTAATTGGGTGAGAATAGTATGGATGCTTGTTTCAACCAGGGAATAAAAATTTTACTTTTTAATCTCACAATTTAGATTTTTTTTTCTCACAATGCAGAGAGAAATACACAATTCAAGCAGAGAAAAAAGTCAGAACTCCAAGATACAAACTTTTAATTCAGAAAATAATGTCTGAATGGGGTATATGCACACGGACTTTTAATTTCGGTTAGCCAGCCCCAGTGATTGTCATCCAATACAACATATTTAAGATCTGCTTTCTTTAAAAAAACAGTGATCATCACTACCTGGCTGAGATTCAATATAAAGTGACCAAACAAGAAGCACTGCATTCAATTATATTTTTCAGTGCCATGGAAATTAATTTAACCCCAGTATTTTCAATGGAGTTTTTGCACTAACCTGCTGCTAATGACGGCACCTGTGTTTAAGCGGTCTTTCATCTCTTTTCATGCATTAACTAACTGGATGCTTAAGTCTATTTAACTGATAATATATTTGAATTACATTACAACCTCGATGCTGTGAAAGGAACCGTATGAAACTGAGAACAGTCACATAAACCTTTTAAGTTCATCATTGAAAAACACTAGCTGTGTATATAGCCCATTGTGAGAAAGCCAATAAACTCATAATTGCAATATATGACCTCTGAACTTAGTTCTTGTTGCAACTGTGAGTTAATAAGCTCTCACAATTGAGACTTTTTTAGTTGAATCTTGCAATTCCACACCACAGCTAATACTAAAAAAGGTAAATAAAATGAAACTCACTTCTAACTTAAAGGTGCTGTATGTAAGTTTTTGATTCTTCTAAAGCATAAAAATACCATAATATGTTTGCAGATATTTAAGAAACATCCCAAGTGAAAATACTTGTTTAACTGAAAGACAATGCTGAAGTCAGATATTCTGCTTTGAAAATGTTTTTTCCGTGCCGGAACGCTGTCTTTGTTTATAAAGTTAACCTGCAGAATGCCAGTTTAGCCAATTATAATTCAGCACTCCTGATTGCCTTGTTGGAAAACAGCGTATTTTATTCATTCATTCATTCAGAAGGGCTCTGAAAGCATGCGTTCGTGACCGAAAATGCGACCTCCGGAGGACAGTATCAGACGTCGAAATGAAACTAAATATTAATTTCCATGAAATATTATTAAATATTAATTAGCAAATGATATAAATATTACGAACATAAACATTAGGTGAGCAGGTTACATTGTAACCGCGTGTCCTAACAACACGCTATGTGGCAAGATATGCAGTGATGAGCAATTTGGCTGTTTGCACTAGACAAGACCCACGACAGAAATGTAAACACAGCACATTCAAAAGCACAGAATATGCACTCACTCACGAAACGGTAAGGTTTATAATCTATTTAATACATGTTAACCTTCTTTAACATTATTAAATGTAGATGTTGAATCACTTATATGTGTTTAGTTCTGAAGTTTAATTTCAAAAGGTTTATTGTATTTTCAAGATCTGAGGTGAACTATCTGCTGCTGCGTTCAGTATATGGCAATAAATGTCAAGTAAAATGGCATTCAAACTCACATTATTAGCATTTAGCACTGAATAAAGCACACAAGGTTTACCTGAGGTAATCACTGTCATAGGTTTCTGTTGTTCAGCTGTGAGAAATAGAAGCCGTTTCTAATATATCAATTCAAAGTGTTTGTTAGAACCAAAACTCCTTTTAATATGGAAAATATTCCCTCTATCGCGTGTTGTTGCTTTTATTTAGAACACAGTTTAAATCACTCGCTCCTGTCCTCAATCTGGCAAACCGTGCTTGCGTTTTTTTTTTTATCCAGGAGTGCAATACCTAGTTCAACCACTGGGTGTCAAACTTACATACTGCACCTTTAAATGAAACTCACTAAAAATCACTTCAAACTGCTTGCAGGATCACCAAACCAGGGGTCTAATTTGCATACGTTTGCATTATTCAATGATATTTTATAATATAGTGTGCCTTCTATTTAAAAAAAGAAAGTGTACTGAGGCTTAATGCTGCACTTTTACTGACAACTGATTGAGACAAGTTATAAATCTCTTGCAAGGTCAGTTATCACGATGCATTTTCACTTATAAAAAATGTGACAGGGCCTGACATTCAAGCTTGTTGTCCTCAAAAAAATCATACAGAAACAAGCATGAAATCATACAATTCAATGATAGAATGCAACAATGCATCCTCGATCACTGTCAAATGATGTCACTTCCTTTGAGTCATAACTTTTAAGGTGGATTGCAGGGATTTTATGTTACATCTAATGCAAATGTGACAGGACTGACAAACATGGGAACAGTTGTAAATGTATTTGATTTATATATTTGTAGTATTTATATTTTCATGTTTTAAATCAATTGATGTGAATGATAACTTTTTTATTTCAAAATCACAATTTTTTAGCATAACAAAACTATTAAAGCCGTAGGTTCAATTGGGCTAAGGACAAGTACAATGACAGGGTTTGTACATTTGTGAACTGTTTAATAAAGAAAAACAATCTGAGAACCAAATGAATGACAAATTTCTTTACTCACAGAAATCAGCCATCGGTCCATTTTAGACATTTTTGGGATAAAATACTTTTTATTCACTGTATTTATGGTTTTATTTCAGGGACAGGTAATGTTTGTTTCTGATAGAATGTCCCCATACACAGCAGACCTTATCAGTTAGCATGCTAACGTTAGCTACCACTGCTACAATAGTCATGTTTTGAATATCAACCTACCAGAGCTGATTTAACGTATTTATTTAAATAATTGTTTATAAAAAAATAACGATTAAAATTATTAATGACCTGTATTCTATATTTTTAAAATTATATAAGTATATTTACACAACATTTCAATAAACAGTAATTTAGACACGGTCAACTGTTTGAAAAGGAAAACATTACCTTTCAAGTCGTTGTCAAAGCTGTTGTTGATACGGTATGTAGGATGATTCAATGATCAGTTCATAAATGAGAGCCATTTACTTGATTCTTGAATGAATAAACCGTGTAAACGTAACGTTACAGACTCCGATAGAATGAATTACTCAATTCACACTTCCTCCTAATTTAAGATAATGTAAACTAATAGAAAATTAAATTGATAATAAAATGTCTTATAAAAGCGGCAGCGGGTTGCGCTATCGCCTTACAGCAAGAAGGTCGCAGGTTCTAGCTTCAGCTAGGTGAGTTGGCATTTTTGTGTGGAGTTTGTATGTTTCCCCGTGTTCGCGTGGTCTTCCTCCGGGTGCTCCGGTTTCCCCACAGTCCAAAGACATGTGGTATAGGTGAATTGGGTGAGCTAAATTGGCCATAGTGTACGTGTGTGATTAAGTATGTACGGGTGTTTCCCAGTGATGTGTTGCAGCTGGAAGGGCATCCTCTGTGTAAAACCTATGTGTAAAACATATGCTGGATAAGTTGGCGGTTTATTCCGCTGTGGCGACCCCAGATTAATAAATTAATTAAAAGCCGAAAAGAAAATAAATGAACGAATGTCTTATAAAATGTTCTGTTGTTGTTGTTGATGTTGTTTCATAAAATAGCAAAAAGTTATCATAGGTTTACAGTTATATAACTTATAAACAACCCAAGACTCATGTTTTAACCTCAGAATTTATTAATATTAAGAAATTAATATTTGTTCGAATAAACCTTCAATCCCAAATACTAACATTTGTTATTCTGACCAACTGTTATTTTCTGAAAAATAAATTAATAAATAATCTTAAAATGTTGGATAAAATGTTATCAGACATTAACAGATTTAAACAATATGTTTTTTTAAATGCATATCTAAAACATCAAGTAAATCCAAACAAATGGAGAAAATAGGCCTAGTCTCGATTTATTTTTAAAAGAGTAAGTCTTTTTTTTTGTATTGCGTATGTTTTCTTATTCAACACATATTTTGGGCTAATTCCTTCAATTTAATGTGCAAATACAATTTATTACATTAAATTACTATCATAAAATTAATTAATTTAAAAAAATGCTTGAATACCTTAATATCTACACAATTCCAATCAGATGTTGTTGTTGTTGTTGTTTTGTTGTTATAAAAATAGATACTTTTTTATAATTTTCTATAATATTTATTAATTATTTATTATTATATTAATATTTAAATAAAAAAAAACAGCTCATGTTTTAGATAAATATTGTGAAAGCAGCTTTATTACCATCATGCTAATAAGAATACAGTGAAGTCGGATGAGGCTAAATTTACTCCCCTAAACTGATGAAATGTCATGACTGTCGTGACACATACAGCTCATGTGTTATTGCATTAACACTCAGGCATTGGCCTTTCTCTCACCTTACATAAAATTTAAAAGTTCAGAGCGACTGTGGTCTTTGCTAATAATCGTAAACACAATCATCCGCAGTGGTGAAATGTGCTGTGTGTGAAGCCTTCAGAGAAACCAGATGTTTTCATCCTCCTTTTGTATTTGGGTATCCTGCACTGCCTCCAACCTACAAATATCTCAGCCTTTCTTTTCTGTTTGCCTTGTGATGCACAAAAAAATGCTGAGCTGCTATTTAGAGTCAGGCATCTGACATTCTTTCAAGAAAGAAAAGCCGAGGAGGGGGAGACGAAACCCAGGTTATACAAACATCACTGAAGACTGATTCTTGCAGATACACACACACACACACACACACATGTATCTGCATGTGAGTGGCAGGCATCCAATTGAGATTATTCAACTTCAGTCATAAAGATTGTTAATAAATCTTCATGCACATGTACAAAGAAATGCTCTGAATAAGGGTTGCATAATATATTAATTATTTCCATTAGCTTAGCAAAACCAGTAAATGTCAGCATATGCAGATCACGGCCATGTTTTCACTATTTGCCTCCAATTTTTCACACTCCACTGTGAGCACATTGACAGGTGCGCTGATTTACATTATACTGAAGCTTATGCAGAAAACCTCACATTTAGTGTTCAAAGCAGCAGCACATTTTAAAGGAAGTGCTTTAGTTTTCGTAGTCATATCTAGAGTGAGTTGAAAACAATGAGAATCTAACCACTGCTGACCTCAATGTTTCATCAAAACGATGAACTGAATCTTTTGTGTGTTTTTTGCTTTCATTATGGTTGCTTGAGAAAGCCAACACACTGTTATACTACATAAACCTATTCTTTTTCCGTCTTCTTCTTCTTCTGAGACTAATTTCTATATGCATCTCCTCCTAGACTGTTCATACTACAACCACAAAACTAACACCAAACCTCCAAACTGGTCTGACTTGGCTGGCTATATCTTTTCTAACTGATCCGACTTACGGTTTTCCAAAAACTGACCTGGAAACTTAACATTGGACCAAATTTTATGACCTCATAACTTTTCCGCCAGACTGTCATACAGACTTAAGTTTGGGCTCATTTAACTCAGACTACCAATCTGCCAATCACTGATGACCTTTTAACTTATTAGCCACACCCTAGCAACCACTTAGGGCACCTTAGCAACTGTCCTATAGACTTCCATTATAAAAAACTGCCATTAACTTTACATTGGACATACTAACAACATACCAATTCATACTAGCAATATACTAATCCATAGAAACTTACTAATTATACTAGCAACATGCTAATTCATACTATAAACATACTAGCAACATGCTAACGCATACTAAATTCATGCTAACAACATGTTAGTTTATACTAGAAACATGCTAATTCATACTAAAACCATGGTATTTTATGTTAGCAACTGCCTAGGCTCATTAAATTAAAGGCTCAGTTCTATATTTTATACAGGAAAAAAGAGAAAATAAATGACTTTATACATTTCTATTCATTTGAAGATACACAAATAAAACTTAATCATATGAAAAATGAATCTCTGCAATCTTCACTAAAGTAAAATTACTGTGCAGTTTAAACTTTGCTAAATAACATTGAAATGTTGTATTATAATATATTAAGTTATTATATTGCTGTTGTCCAAATTTATTTCGTTGAATGTATTTCTAATTGTATTTTGACACTCATGTTATTCGGCAGTGTTTAAAGTTTACAGTCGTTTTACTTTTTAGATAAGATTGCAAACAATTGCTCATTTGATACTGAGCCTTTTATTGTCATTTATAAGGGATTTATAAAGCATAAATAGTCCTCACTTTATATTAGGTCACAAAACTGCATGAAGTTTAGTTAATAAAGCATTTATTAACATACAGAGTAACCACTAATATCATTCATTCATTTTATTTTCGGCTTAGTCCCTTTATTAATTTGGGGTCGCCACAGCGGAATGAACCACCAACTTATCCAGCATATGTTTTATACAGCGGATGCCTTTCTAGCTGCAGCCCATCAATGGGAAGCACGCACACACACTCAATCACACACATACACTACAGACAATTTAGCTTACCGATATCACCTATAGCGCATGTCTTTGGACTTGTGGGGGTAACTGGAGAAAACCCATGTGAACACAGGGAGAACATGCAAACTACACAGAAATGCCAACTGACCCAGCTGAAGCTCAAACCAGTGACCTTCTTGCTGTGAGGCGATCGTGCTACTCACTGCACCACCATGTCGCCAACCACTAATATACACCTGAATAATAAAATGTATAAATGTTGATTGATTTATCAATCATTTACTAACTCATTCTGAATGATTCTAAAAGAACTACTCTTAAATACAAATGATTTGTAAATAATGCAATACTCAATATAAAAATGAACAATTAACAAGTAATAAAGTATGAAAATACAATTAGAAATTTATAAATGTGCTTATGTCAAGAATACAGCATCTGTAGATGTATTTATAAACTGCTTTCTAAAGTCTATTAATGTAGAGTTAATGCTTACCAAAGGATGAGTTAACTATGATATATAGTGTGTAAATGTTTTACCTTCTTATTTTGTCGAAATATCACATTTTCAGTTTCTTTAGATTTTTATTCATGCATTTGATAAAAACAGAATTGTTGTTTTATTCTACATTTTACAAAAAACTTTTAGTACAAATCTGTATTTCGTCAGATTGAAATCATAAGGTTCTGTCTGCAATCTAAAAGATTTTGAGATATTGATCTTCAAAGTTTTTGCATTCCATACAGCAAATGATGTGTAACAGTTCTCTTTCATACATTAACATGACAGATACCTTAAATTTGCTAATTGGGGTAAAAAATAAATAAATAAATAAACAACAAATTCATTTTCCGGTTGCAATTATAAGGTCATGTCTGGCAGATTATTAATTAAAGCATTACTTTTTGAGAAATGCAATCAGTCTGCTTATTAATTTAATAAAAAAAAATATAAATTGGTGTTGTAACAATATGTTGATGTTTGAGAAGGAAAATTTTTGCTTTCTATAAGATTTATTTAACGTTTTAGGATTACATTTTTTTTCTTGTTCAAATTAAGTATACAAGCATAAATACTTTGTCCAGTGCATATGTTAATTTCATGTAATAATTTGGTAATATTTAATGTTGTAATTAAAGTCCCCAAAAATCTAAACTAACCATATGATTTTCTTAGCTTATTGCTAGTTTTGTGGTGAACAATTCATCTGTGCATGTCATTACAAAAAATAAATGGTTTGCTCTTCTAATCTTTAATTAAAATCTGAAAATGAACTTCCTATTGTTTTCAGATAATTTATCAGATTTTGATATCTTAGCAAATGGGCGTAGCTAACATATTTAACCACACACCTCCAACTGTCAGTTTTGACAACAAACAAAAGTGGTGAGATTATAATAACCCTCCCCAAATCATTTTCCTAATCTTTCTGAAATGACCACTTTACAACATCCAATCATCTCACAGAAGAAGTAACAAACAACACCCACTTTTTGTCATTTACTATTCCGTTTTTCTAGGAACTGCGTCACAATACGAAAAAAAATAATGGTCGCAGCTTCCGGTTCATGGGAATTTTAAGAAACAAAACAAAAGCAATACAAAAAAATTTACCTAATAGAATTTAGACTGCTGTACTTGACAAGATCATCTATAAAATGGTCGACAGTGAGGTTTCTTCTCAGTTTTGTGTGGTGTGGCATTATTTAGTCGATTTTGTTTCATTCTGGTCTTTCCTGCTGTCAATGGAGCAGTCTGGGGGAATGACAAAGAAAGCTAATCTTGATTCCTTGTGTGTGCATTCGAAATGCTGATTGGCTCACAGAAAGAACCTTAGAGCCAAGCTAACTTTGTAGATAAAACCTTTTTTGTTTTTTAAATAAAAAGTCTTAAAATGTGAACAACCTATAAAAAACATCATGATGTAAATAAGTTGTCATTTAATAGGAATATGTGAATAACTCAATTTTGACAAAAATGTCAGACAGAACCTCATAATTCTAAGATGACGATTTGGAGAAAATAGTGTGATTTTTTAGGGGGGACAAATGCTCTAAAAGATTTTTATTTGATAGAAATCTTCACAGAATAAAACAAATATTAACATTTTACTCAAAAGGAGAATTTGAGTGGTCACGTCACACATCATATGCATGCAGGTGTGTGTGTGTGTGTGTGTGTGTGTATGCATGTACAGTATGTATGTTTAAATAAGGTTTATTTATATATTTTTATACACTACTGGCCAAAAGCTTGGGGGCAGTATTTTTTCCATGTTCTTTTTTTATGTAATGTGACAAAAATTTGTAAATTGTTGAATATTTATTAAAATGTTAAATAACTGATTTCTTATTGTATGTAGTTTCAAATGCTTGTTAGTCATTACTGCTTTTTTACAAGAAGAACAAGAAGAAGAAGAACAAGAAGAAGAAGAACAAGAAGAACAAGAAGAAGAAGAAGAAGAACAACAACAACAACAACAACAACAACAACAACAAATATTAGAGTGATTTCTGAAGGATCATGTGACTGGAGACTGGAGTAATGAAGCTGAAAATGCATCTTTAATTCACTGGAATAAATGATTCAATTAAATAATAAACTACTTTTGAACAGTTATTTTATAGTGCAATAACATTTCAGTTTTACTAGTGTGTGTGTGTGTGTGTGGTGCACATGCAAAATTATTATGCAAGTCAATATTCTGATCAAAAGTCACAAATTCCAAACCACATCAATCTCAAAACTATTAATTTAGAATAGAATCATTAATAAGTGATGTATAATTGTTCATGAGGCCTGGAGGTGAAAAATACCATCTATTCAGAGCTGCAGAATTATTAAGCAGGTTTGATTTTACAGATAAAATGGCCTAAAACAGTATTTAACACACTAAATAGACAAACGATTAAATTCCCACAAGAAAAATGCAGATCTACAGAAACTGAACTGCAACTTATACTTGAAGGCTTCAGAGGTATTGCATTAAATTCATTTCTTAAATCTGAAAAAAAGTTCATGTCAATGATTAGCTTTACACAGGCAAAAATAAACAAGTGTTAAATGGAAGCGTTACCATAGCGATGCGTGTGATATGGTCTATTTAAGTCTGCATAAAGACCCTGAGGTTCATTATACAGCCTGAAAAAGAAACTGCAGAAATGAAGCATTTCTTAAACTTGAAATTAGCATTTATTTGAACAAGGGTCTTTTCAAATTACAAGTCTTTCTTTTTCATTTCACAAAATATTTACAACAGAAAATCCCTCCATTTTACCCCAAATATTCAGTTAGTTTCATAACGTTCATTGGTCAATGTTTTTTTTTTTTTTTTAAGTAGCACATAAAATAAAATAAAAAAAAATAAAAATAAAAAAACTTCATTCCCTGTTTCAAAAGTTATTTTATAACTGCTAGCAGTTTTCTTATTTCTTTTTTTTTCTACGAGTGCTCAAACTCTTTTCCACATGCACTCAGTAACAAACAGGAAGCCTGAGGCTCCGTTGCTTGGAGCCGGAAACGGCACGAAACACAAGGAAGAACAATTACAGCATTGACAGTAAATGCAGAGGCATCAAGTGCACCATGACCCTCCCGAACACAGGCCATTTCGTCTCCAGCTGACACGTTTGCGCTAAAGCCACCGTTGAGTCAGATATAATGAGAGGCCGCGGCTAAACGAAAGAATGCCAAACCAATGCATCCTGCGTTTAACATACAGGATATGTAGGGGAGCATTTCTGTGGCTTTGAAGGGCGTGAGAGAGAAAGACAGCGGCGTCTGGATGAGAGCACACTGAAGGCGTGTTACTCCGAGGACTGTGAACTCAGGTTGAAGGGCATTTCCATTAAAAGCTGCTTTCGGTAGGGAAGGTCAAGCCAAATCAACACTGGTGCCAATGACAATGCTGTGCTGCTCCAGTTTCCGGATCAGTTCAAAACGTGCTTGTGCTCTTTGTGAGAACATGAAACGTGGAAGGCTGGGAAAAATATACAGAGTTTTTGCTAATGTGATGTTAATAAACCTTTGTGGGCTACAATTCTCTCCTTTCGTTAAGAGCTGACTTGATGGTTTTACTATGGACTTACTGAGTCAACGGTAATTGCCAAAATTTGGATCTTACAAAAGAAAGTGCAACATTATTGATGATTCAACCAACGAGCGTCTCAGTGAGTGCTATTTTTAGGAGAGCAACTTGAGTTCATGGTACATAATCACAACACCATTAGTGCCTAAATAATGTGCAAAGCTATGCTTGACTTTGTGATATTAACTTTCTCAGACTTCATCCAAGATGATTGATTAGATCTGCGTACAAAAGAAAATGCCCCACATGCATCTCTCTGCGGAAAAAAAAAGACGCCCCATCTGGTGACTGGCAGCAGTCACTGGAGCAGGGGTTAACTGGTGACGTAATGCTTGGTGGAAGACTGGCCGTAGAGGCTGTAGAAGTCAGTGTGCCTGTGCGACTGAGACGCGTCGATCCAGTCGCGCATGGACAGGCTCTGAAGAGACTGGGACATGGCCGGGGCAGAAGGCAGAGGGGCGTGCGAGTACTCCTGCGAGCTCACCGGCCAGGGGAAGGAGCTGGAGCGCGGGTAGGGCGGGTGACCGCGGTGGTTGGACACGGAGGGCACCCCTGAGCAGTAACAGTTATCCACCGTGCACATCAGAATCTTGCGTGCACCATATTGAGGCAGCTGGGAGGTGCTGCCGTTTGGGTAATGGGAGTGTGGGAACACCGAGGTGGAGTGCGGTAAGGGTTGAGACCCGGAGGCCGAGCTGCTGCTTCCGACGTGCTGGCCGGAGCCGCACGGCCCTAGAGCTTGCTGGGAGGACTGACCTTCGCCTGGGGCAGAGCCCTGAGTAAGACTCAGGCATGGCTGCTTGGCAGACCCAGGGCCTGATGAGGAGGAAGAGTCCATGTAGCTCGCACCTGCTCGGCTGCTCCCGCTGCCTTCGGGGAATGCCATCGAGTGCCTGCGCTTCTCGCATAGGTATGCCGGAATACTCTGGAAAAAGTTTGCAGGAGCGCTGAAGGGAGCTGGAGATGGAAGAAACCAATGACATAAATGGTTAATTATTAAAAGAGAACAGCTGGATGCAGCATCAGAAGGTTTTCTGTAATTAATAGTTAAATGAGACCCATTTTGTTCATAACTACCTTCCAGCATCTTGCAGAGATTCTTCTCTCGTTTCGAGATTTCAGACAGAAATAGTTTGGAGTTGAGGCTGCCCACTTTGTATGGTGACAGTGTGCTGCCCACGTACGACTGAGACCTAGAGTCCAACAAGTAGAAAAGTTAGCCATGCAAGTTAATGTTTACAGTTACACAATAACAGGACAGGAATGATGATGACTAATAA
The DNA here is from genome assembly GCA_903798205.1 of Danio tinwini. NCBI lineage: Eukaryota > Metazoa > Chordata > Actinopteri > Cypriniformes > Danionidae > Danio > Danio tinwini. The sequence goes on along the minus strand of CAIGQZ010000217.1, from coordinate 449,785 downwards.
AACTCATAATAAGGATTTGTGTATGAAAACTTTGCAGTGACTCACCTGTCCATTAGTATTTTCACAGATTTTGTGTTCTGAAAAGAAAAAAGTAATTATATATTAAATCAGTAACAGGGTTCCTACACAGGAAAAAAGCCCTGAAAGTTTATTATTTTTTTGCATGAGCAAATTAAGTTCTAATCTCACAAACTTGTGTCTTATGTCCAATCGCACTGTGGTCACAACAAGCTGTAACTACCATTTCACTATTAATTATAATATGTGCGTTTGTGTGGATGGCACAGTCCAATGACATGCATTATAGGTGAATTGGATGAACTAAATTGGCCGTAGTGTATGTGTGTGAATGAGTGTGTCTGGGTGTTTCCCAGTACTGGGTTGCAGCTGGAAGGGTATCCTCTGTATAAAACATTCTGGATTAGTTGGTGGTTTATTACGCTGTGGATTTGTATGGAAAGCAGTGTCAAGATAAAGATACAAATACAGGCCATACCCAGAAGTGTTGTGTGTGGGATTTTGAACAATAATCTTGTTGTGTGGGTTTTGACATTCTAAATATAGCGGGGAAAAAAACTGAACTGATTTTTTTGTCAGTCAAGAACCTAAAATAAGCCCGAATAAAAGTGATTCAAGGACAAGATGATAAGGGGAGCATGCGAAACGTGCATGTCTGCAACAGACTTTCTTTTGCTTCAGTTTGTTTACTTGAATAGCTCAAAACATTCTTTCCAGTTGATATACAGTTAAAGTCAAAATTATTAGCCCCCCTTTGAATTAAATTTTTTTATATTTGCCAAATGATGTTTAACAGAGCAAGGAAATTTTCACAGTATGTCTGATCATATTTTTTCTTCTGAAGAAAGTCTTATTTGTTTTATTTCAGCTAGAAGACTTTAATTTTTTAAAAAACATTTTAAGGTCAATATTATTAGCCCCTTTAAGCTATATTTTTTTGTATTTGTTTACTACATAACAAACCATGTTATACAATAACTTGCCTAATTACCCTAACCTGCCTAGTTAACCTAATTAACCTCGTTAAGCCTTTAAATGTCACTTTAAGCTATACAGAAGTGTCTTAAAAAATATGAGTAAAAAAATTATTTACTGTCATTATGGCAAAGAAAAAAATCGGTTATAAAAGAAATTAAAAATTCAATTTATTATGTTTAGAAATGTGTTGAAAAAAATCTCTCCATTAAGCAGAAATTAGGAAAAAAGGGGGGGGGGGGCTAATAATTCAGGGGGGCTAATAATTCTGACTTCAACTGTATAAATATAGTATGCTAAACAGTATTTGCCCAGCATTAAACCCATTAAATCTCTTTCGATTAATTCCCATAAACGTTTCTAAATACATATTTAGCTCCTGAAAATTGAACACTCACGTCTCATTTTGATATCCGTAATTCTAAACAAGACCCAACCTGACAAAAACACTTCACATTTCCTGGATTCCACAGAGGTGAGTTGTATATCCCGCAGATGAAAAATAGAAACCTACTCTCCAGGGACCAAAAATAATCATTTTCCATCATCTTTGTATACCATTATACTGTTACAATCTGCTATAAATCTGAGTTCACAAAGCAGAAAAATACTCTTCAATATCATCTTTCTCCATGCCAAAACACAAAAGCGCTGTTAAATATGGGTAAATGCCACCATTTATAAAAATAAAAGACGGTGTGGTATTGACAACAGCAATAAAAGGCAGGTCACCTTCATAAAACCGATGTCCTCTGCCTTATCGAAAACCATCTGGATAGAGCTGAGCAGTTTCTTTGCCTCCTGCTGTTTCTGGTGAAGCTGCAGGGCCTGCGCTGAGTTCTCCTGGCAGAATTTGGAATGGGCTTTATCCAGGACCTCCAGGGTCTTCCCCAAATCCTCCTCCAAGAGCTGCTGCATCTTCTGATACTGCAGCTGCACCTCCTCCTTCAGGTGCTGCACTTTGTCCTGAGGTTTAACACAAACACCAATTACTATGCAAGTCGTGCGCTGTCTTTTACGGAGACTGAATCTGATGTGGATGATTAGATAGAGCCACTGAGGAACTGGATTGGTTATGGTACAAGAACCAGGTGCAACCTTAATCACAAACCTGTGCAAATGTACTAATGTGGTCATTAATCAAAGTAATAGGAAGAACGTCCTGTATTAAAAAGCAAAGTGCTTGGTTTTTAAAGCTTGCAAAAGCAATGGACACAATTGTTCGGGTAATAATAATAATGTTATTGGGCTTGTCAGAGTTTCACACTTACTTCCATGAGACATTTGTCAGATTCTAGTTTGTAGAGTTGCTCCTCTATGTCCTGAACCCGGTCCTCGATCCGATCCTGCTGTTTAATCAGCATTTGCTGAAATACAAAAGCATAAGATTAGGCCAATGTTTTTATACAAGTCATAATATTTGACCATGTTGAGATAATCAGCTGATAGAAACATGCTGTAATCCATTAGAAACAAATATCATCGTCAAGCTAGTGACTTTTCATAAACCATATTTAACCCTTTGCTTGTTTCAAAAGTATTTTAGTTTCTTCTGTTGAACACAAAGAAGATTTTTTGAAAAATGCTGTTTGATTGTCACGATACTGGAATTCGGTACCAATCGGTAATGAAATTTTAAAAACATTCATTTCTTGCTAACATGTGAGTGCTGTTGAGTAGGGCTGTGCGATTAATTAAAATGCAATTGCAATCGCAATTTAAAATGTTGCAATTAGCGAAATCGCAAGAGGCTGTGATATAAAATATGAATTATTTCATTTCCCCCGCCCAGAGCAAATGCGTGACTGCCGTCTGTGTATCTTCTTACAAGCCAACTGAGCACAGTTTCATTCTGCCCAATCAGAATTGCGCAACCGAACCACGCAGAACGCCCAAAAAAAAACAACAACAAACAAACAGGAAAGCACAGACAATTGGGATAATGGTGTCTGCTGCTTCAGAAGCATTAATAAACAAATTAATATCAAAGAAAAACAGGTCATCAGTAATATGGGAATATTTTCAAAGTCAGACACCAAACAAAAACAGGTCACTTTAAAGAGCTGTCGCAGAATTGTTGCCACGGCTTAGAGATTATTGACCTGAAGCTTGACTACAAAATTAAACCGCAATATCTGTCAGAAAAATCACAATTAGATATTTTTCCCAAATCACACAGTTCTGTTGAGCACCACAGATTTGCCATTGTGTTCAAGTGCTTAACAAAACTTACTGTGACTGGCTGTGAAGGTCATCAGTTCACTGAACTTACCACGGTTTACTGAGTGTAAACACAGATATAGGGACAGTGAAGCATTTCAAAGTCACGTCGATCAGCTGGTTTGTCTGTAAGCTGACATACAAGCGATCTGCTGATGAATCGCATGTTTAAAATGCTCCACTGTCCCTGTATCTGTGTTTACACTCAGTAAACAGCAGTGAATTTGGTGAACTGATGACCTTCACAACCAATCACATTCATTTCTGTTGAGCACAAGATCACAATGGCAAATCTGCGCTGTTTAAGAATGTGCTAAACAGTGCTCAAATGTTCACGGGATATGGATGTTATCGATTGGTACCGAATTCCAGTATCGTGACAACCCTAGTACCCTAGTGACTTCCATAGTAATTCTTCTTCCTGCTATGGAAGTCAATGGGTCAAAATATCTTCTTTTGTGTTCAGCAGAGGAAAGAAACTCAAAAGGTTTAAAACCACACAAGGCAGAGTACACATGGTGAGGTCATTTTCATTTTTGGGGTGAACTTAACCTTTAATGCAAGAGAGAGAGAAAAAATTATGTGTCATTTCCAATATGCAATGCAATTTGTATGCAATTACACTGTAATAAAAAAATTATGCAGAATCCGCAAACATCCTGGATGCTGAAAATGGTATGAAATTACCCAAACCAATTTTATTTCACACCAAAATGTCACTAAAATTGTTCGCCTCACTAAAATGTCAATTCTACCACAATCATTTGTTACGAAAACATTGCATGACCTGAGGTACAGTGGAAATGACTCTTTGGCAAAAAATGGCTTTCAGAACAAAACAGGGATTGTGTGTAAATGTGTGTTGGACAGGTTCAATAAATTAGTGTATAAAAATGGTGTTTTATGAGCGCTGAACAACAAAATGAATATCTAATTTCATGTTTATGCATCAATGTGACATTACATTATTTTTTTTATGATTTTCACTAAATGTATTTACCAAATCTATTGTTATTCTCATAGTTTATCATTAAAAGCAATGAAGAATCACAAAAAACATCACATTTTTTTCTTTGAATAAACCTGATCTGCAAACTAAAATGTGCAAATATTTTTTCTTAATTATACATGACCAGAAAGATTCATGAATATTCAACATTTCACCCAGCCCAAGGTTCACATATAATTGACAATGGGTTAAATTCAAGATTCTGACGGTATGATAACCTTGGATAAAAATATCACAGTTTCACAGTACTGTGCTTACTGCTCTAAAATATGCTCTTTTTAAATGACTGGGTAAAAAACCAAAAACTTTTTCCCCTTTGAACTAGTGTTTGGCAATGTCGACCAATTTGACATTGTACAATGTCTAATGCGAAACATCGCGATAGACGATGACATCGTCATCGTAGGCGGCGCGTCAGTGAATTAAACTATTTATGAATAATTAATAAATTCATGACAAATTAATTATTTGTAGCCTACCGTTTCAACTGACCCGCATGGTCTTTGTTTTACCCATTACCAAATCATAAATAAAAATAAGTTACACACAAATTACCACCTGTCAATCACTTGATCTGTGTCCTTATAATGGCGTCGACAAACTTGGTTCGTAAAAAAGGTGCACAACCAACAGCAACCAACAAACTGTATCTGAGGTTTTTACTAAAATTACTAAGTACAAGCGTGAAAGCGGAAGATTGAAGCAGTGTACTGACGCTGTGACACATTCCCTGATAGATTCAAAAGACTGAAGAGTCGTTAGATAGAGACAAGATTAATTAAATATCACGTTTAACAACTACAGTGAGACCAATCCAGCGGTACATCCTTGAAAAGCGGTCCGACGTGCACTGCTCTCTTGTGCTCAAAACACCTGCTGACTGCTGGAGCTCAGACGTGTGCATATGCTGCAGTGCATGCCAGAGTGTGTGTGTGGTCACATGATGTGCATTTTCAACAGTATAGTGTGGAAGGAGGGTTTTTCAGAAATGCTAGGTGAACATGTAGCCAGTGTGGACGTGGATCGTTTTCGTTCAAAAATGCCATTTTAAAACTAAGACGATTTTGTGTAAACAGGGCCTAAGTGTTTATTTTTCGTGAGCAGGTTGCTGCTGCAACAGGGGAGGGGCGAAGGATAGTGATGCCGGCTCAGCATCGTGATGTCTAGCGGCCATCGGCAATGGACGATGACATCGTCTATCAACCAACGCAGCCGTACTTTAAACATAATTTATTTTATTTTGAGAAACATTTTAAATATTTTGGAGCTGTAAATATGTCAGACTAAATAATTCAAATGAATCATTGACTTCTGGGGTCTTCATTAGTTTCTAAAGCACTGATTTCTTTACAATTTAAAATGCCATCTTTTCTGCTGGAGATACTGTTGTCCTTAAGACAAAACAAAACGTAAATAATAAAAAAAAATAAAATCTTACACATACCATAGGAAAAGTTTAGCGGCGTGGCATGGTGTTTTTAAAACCGTGGTTTTCCAAACCGTGGTATACCTTGAAAACAGTTATTGTCCCAAGCCTACAATCCAGTATTTTCAAAAACCAGCAAATTCTTTAAAATATATATATTTTCTACATCATAAATTTATGAAGGCACCACTAAGAGACAAAAAGACAAAAAGTTCTGTTGTAATGGCATGAAATGTAACTTTGCTAACTTCCTGTTCCTTTCTCTTTCAATGAATGCAATTGTCAAGGCCCCGCAGAGAAGGGCTGGTGGCTGAAGAGGAATTTCAATTATTTTCCTTTCATATTCAACGGCAAACAAAGGGGGGAGAAAAAAAAACGCAATCAACAAACGACTGACAGAAGTTCAGTGGTACCTTAGGAACAAACCAAATTAGTTTTAATTAAACAAACGCCTCATGCGAGAGGCAGTCACCAAAAAGAAGGTGGGGGTGCTGTCATGGCAACAAAGCTCTTTTTTTCATATCTGTATATTCAGAGGGGAATATGAGGGAGGGAAAAGGAGGAGGAGAAGGAACGACAGCATAGAGGAGAGCAAAGAGAAAGAAGGAAGGCTCATTTCACACAGTCTTTCCCCATTTTGTCTTTGTCTGCGTCTAAGGCAGAGACAAATCGTGTTGACCCTGCGAGTGTGTATTTTGGAGCAAAGCTCTATAATGAATGCAGGCTAGCTCACAGATAAAACTGCTTCCTGTAGAAAGAGGACAAACCTCAACCACATCAAGCCACTTATGCTCAAAAGCTTACAGGCCAAAAAGCGGGCTAGCGTTGGCAAAGTTGACTGAGGGCACGTCTAATTCAGCAGCATGACATCAAATTGTAATAACCTTACATGAAAGCTTAAACAAAACAGGTATTCCTCGCTGAAGTCAGTTTTGGTATTTTCCTTCATACTCGGGAGTAACGCCATTATATAATTCTGATTCATCTCAGCTACAAGAGTAAAAAAACACACACACACACACACACACAAAGGGAATCAATGTCAGTCTTCAGAATGCAGCAATACAGGACAAACGCAGGACCCGGAGAGGGATGCGCTGCAAACTAATGATCTTCAATCACACTGTCTGACAGACGCTTATAACAGCTGACTGTACCCTCTGTGCCAAATGAACTACATCAATCACTGCTGATGATATGCGCAGCCAAACCTTTTCCTTTCAACAGATTTTGTTTGCTGAGCGTATGACAAATTGGATCCACAATCACATGGTGCTGGGTAAACGGACTTGTTTTCGCGTATCTCGCTAGTGCATCAACCGCTTTTCTTGTGGCGCAAATCCATTGCTTAAATTTGGATGCAAGGAATTGGAATTGGCGGTGAATCAGATTGATACAGACTACAGTAACCTTCCGTCATTACCAAAAACTATTACATATTTACAGCAAGATGTAGAATATCCATCTTGGCACAGCTGGAGATCGCTCTCATATAGCTTTTCAGAGCCAATAGCTTGTTTAAAGCCATATGGAAGTGATTTCCATTAAATTACTGCAGTAATTCAGAGGGATAGTTCACCAACAAAAAAGTATAATTATTTATTTAGCATCACATCCTCTGTGAAAACCTGTTTGTTTGTGGAATACAGCACAATCCATTCTGAAACATGTGATTTGTCCATATGATAAAAGTCACTGTGGTCCACTGTCACTTTTGAACCTCCCTGATTTTCAATGTAGAGACAAAAGAGGTCTTTAAATGATTATTTATGTTTTTTTTTTCATTTTTCTGCAGTAGGCCATTATTATTTTTGTGTTAGCATTGGCAATGTATTATGCAAATTTTGAAGCAGGGTTGGGCGATGTCGACCAATTTAACATCATACGATGTCTAATGTGGAACATTGCAATGGACAATTTTATGAATAATTGCTTAATTTATAACAAATTAATTATTTGTAGCCTACTGTTTCAACTACCTGAATCGCATTGGTCTTTGTTTTACCCATAACCAAATCATAAATAAATAAAGATAAGTTACACACAAATTACCACCTGTCAATCCCTTTTTCCGCGAGACCCTGGCATGAATAGGAAGAGTGATCCGTGGCATTATAATGACATCGACAAACTTGGTTGGTAAAAAAGGTGCACAACCAACAGCAACCAACCAACAGTATCTGAGGTTTTCGCTAAAATTACTAAGTACAAGTTTAAAAAGCGAAAAATTGAAGCAGTGTACTGATGCTGACACGTTACCTAATAGATTCAAAAGACAGAAGAGTCGTTAGAGACAATATTAATAAACATCATGTTTAACAACTATAGTAAGACATGATCTAGCAGTACATCCTTGATAAACTGTCTGACGTGCACTGCTCTCTGGGGTTTTGTGCTCAAAGCACCTGCTGACTGCCTGGAGCTCAGGTGTGCGCATATGCTGCAGTGCATGCCAGAGAGAGAGAGAGAGAGAGAGAGTGTGTGTGTGTGTATGTGTGTGTGTGTGTGTGTGTGTGTGTGTGTGGTCACGTGATGTACATTTTCAGCCGTATAGTGTGGATGGAGATCTTTTCAGAAGTGCTAGATGAAACACCAGTGTGGACGTGGATCGTTTTCATTGTAAATTGCCATTTTAAAGTCGTATTAATGTAAACGGGGCCGAAGTGTGTATGTTTCGCAAGCGGTTTGCTGCTGCGACGGGGATGGGGCGGAAGATCGCAATGCCAGCTCAGCATCGGGATGTCTATCGGCAATGGACGATGACATCATCTATCGACCCAACCCTATTTTGAGAAATCACTATCATTTATTTTGTTTATATAACCTTGGTTTAAGCATGTTATTATATTTTCTTGTATTTACTTACAAGTGATAAATGTTTAAAAAAAAAATAGTTCAATCGTTTATTTTAATGCAATGAAAATTAATAACATTTACATAATATAGTATTATAAAAAAAAAAAAAAAAAAAAAAGAGTATACAAAAAAACGTAAAAAATATTATTAGATCGAACCCCAACACTAACCATGATAACAACATTAATCAATAATTACAGCGTGTTCTGCAGCAAGACATTACATATGAATAAATACATTTTAATTTTGGATGAGCTGCCCCTATAATCTGCAGTCTGCATAAAATACAATGAATCTAGTGACGCGTTTGGTTTCTTAAAACCTAAGTTCACCATCTACTCCTTTACGGATTAGATCGGTGTTTATCTACATCAACAATCAGGAACAGAAGAAAGGTCAAGAAGCAGAAAACCGCATGGAGACAGAGAATGTCTTTGAAGCTCTAGGATCTGAGACCATGGCCTAATTGTAGTGACTGATGAGCTCGGGCTGCCGGCAGAAGCCTGGAGGGTGGAACCTAATACCTCATGGCAGCGGTGCTGGCTTGCCATCCAGGACAGACCTCTCTCAAGGGGAAATGGGGGTAGGGTGCTCAAAATCACTGTCATCTCAAACCAGCGTCTCTTCCGCCAAGGTCAGATTGAATGAAGCAATAGCAACCTTGCCCTCAGCTACAGCCCCAGACAGAGCCATTTTGCCTCACAGCAGATGAACAGGGCAATCAAATAAAGATGGTAAACTTAAGATACACAAACACCAGAGAAAACCAACTCTGGAAATCCCAAAACATCCCAAACCGGATTGGTTTCAGTTTCAAATTGCTTGGGCAACACCATGGCAAGGGTTCATTTTGTAGATTGATTGGTTATTGCATGTCACAGAAATGAGATAACTGATGGCGTATGGATTTATATAATCAGCATAAATGGAAACTACGATGACAGCATGCTGATGAATCCAATCAGAGGCAGTGTTTGACTTCTTATAAAGCTACTGTAAGGGGAAAATAGACACATTTGGTGTAAACTAAAAATAAATGTTTGACATTAGTAGCAAGTTTAACATTTGAACAGCTTAAAACCCCAAACCTTGTATTTGTATGTGGTTTATGAGTTTCTAGATCTTTTTTTCTTTAAAAACAAGCAAAATGTAGTTTGTTTTGTTGCAGGGGAGTCTGAAAAATGCAAGGGCTTGTTAAGGGTAAATTAAATCCAAATCTGGCCTTTTCCCTCATCTGTGCCACAGAAAATAAGACTCATCATTAAATTCTCCAGTCGCAGTCCTCCCCCTCCCCAAAACGCCACGCAAGGATGCACCTGTGCTGGGAAGATAAGCCCAGAGGAGAGCTTCGGTATTGTTTGCAGCTATACCCAATTGTTTATCATTCAAATGGAAGAAAAAAAAGGGGGGTGGAAGGGGAAAGAATAGTTAGCAACTACATTGATAAACCTCGCCAGCTCCTCTGCCAAATCCACAACCTTTAACCTGAAGTAAAAAAAAAAAGTTGTGGCCACTTACTCTGATATCGTTACGCCTGACTTCGATATCGCACACCGCGTGGCCGTGGTTGGTAGCACATCTGGAGAAGCAGCAGTACTGGCAGACGGCCACATGCTCGGTTTCACAATGATACAGTCTGTACTCGTCATGCTGTGGACAGCTCCAGGCCCGAACGTCTTCAGCGTCCACCAGTAGGTGTCCAGCATTGGAAGAGGGTTGTTGGAGATGCGTCTGTACGTGGGAATGGCAGCAGGGTGCATTACACCTGAGGCAAACCTTCTGGGCTTGAAGCGGGGGACCACGCCGGCATAGAATGCAATGCAACACCGCTGGTGTCTTCTCTACATTTAATGCGTTGAACTTCTCCACGATGTTGGACAGCTTGTGGTTCTTCTCCAAAGCTGGCTTTTGAGTGTAGGCATTGTTGCATTCGGGACATCGAACCATTCCAGCATCTTTAGACCAGGCCTCATTGATGCACATGCGACAGAAGTTGTGTTTGCAAGGGAGCTGAACTGGCTCGGAAAACACATTCAGACAAATGGGGCATATGAGCTCTTCTTCCAGACAGTTCTTCCAGTTCTCTGCCATCTTTAAAACGGCATAAACAAGCGCTCTGTAGCTTGATACCTGAAATGGGTGGAGTGGGAACCACAAGGGCCCTGCTTTATCCCACAAACCTCAACTTGGTGCCAGTGAGGGTACGAATACTCCAGGAGAGTGTACTGTTAGCACACTTTAGCTCAAGGCAACATCATTACACCACCCACTTCTTCATTCGTTCGTGTCAACTGTAGGCGTTGCGAGAATTGCCACAAACTAAAGTGGACTTTTTTTTTCGGTCTTGTGACTTTAAATGCCAACACACCGTTTCATATTCTACATGTGTGGCCCTCCCACTAGTTATCTATGAATAATCCAGTCTGCTGACGACCAGCTTGACAGCTCGTCGTTGACTAGGTCGGCCGTTTTTCGACAACAGCCTCGAGAGAGAGACTAATAAAAGCTTTAGAAAGTAAATGATAATTCTCACGTCAAGGCGTCTGTTGTCTTTTTACGACATAGCATCACACGGACATGGATTTTATTCCCAAAGAGGATTATAAATGTCCTGCTAGGTCTCCATACAGACGTGCGTTACACTTTACGTTAAAATTTACGTATCTCACATCAACGTAGCGTGCTTTTATACTCTCATTTCTTAGAAAATAACGATAATAACCAAAGCAGTCGGTTAATTCTTACACATATGAGAAGACTGCGCGCATACTAGACTTCCCCCCTCATTATAACAAAGGAACATAGAGTGAACATACACTGGTATGTAACCAAGTCTAGAGAAAACTGGACTGCCAAGTGAATTCACTTTGATGTCTTCGGACGAGCAAAATGAAGTGTTGTTCCGATACACATCCAAAAATAAACAGGCAGCCCTTCGTGTAAAAGCGAAACGGAGTGGTTCACGCTACTGGAGTCTGTCATCTGCCATCTTGCGTCCCTCTTTAAAAATGAAAAAGAAAACGTCTCCGTTTGGCCCCCATCAAGCCTCTCTCGCTTTAGTGCTTGAAAGAAATCAAAAGTGGATTACTGGCGTGGGTTTCATCGTTGTTTCCGAATCCAATCGCGGTCAGTTCCTGGGAGCGTGCATCCATGGGTCGTTCCTGAAAACGGGCCGATCTCACCATGGTATTATTTATGGGGTTTTTTCCCTCTTCTCTCATTCGGTCTTTGATGATGGTAGGAATGCAGGGACGGAAAAGAGAGTTTCAATACACGCAGAGCTTCACGCTCGCTCCGCCCCTCTCAACGACCACTCCGCCAATCACGTGACTCATCACCGCTTTGACACGAAAGAGAGGAGGGGCTGTAAGCAAAGAGGCGGAGCATCATTTAAAAGGGCATCTACATTTGGAAGATTATAGGGGATTTTGAATCATTGAAGTGGCTTGAACCTTTCGAATCCCGTAACTTGTTTATTGATCGGGATTTTGTAAAATTATTATTTATATACTCTTTGTTTTTAGCTGTAGACTAAATCTTAATCAATTTTTTTACATGTGATGTTGACGAACCGAGAAGGGTCGTAGTGGGTTCTCAAAGTATAGTAAAACGAGAAAACCTCGAAAAAATGATGGCACTACTCGCTGTAACGTGCACCATATATACACCCACACTAATATCAGACAGGTCACAAATTGCTCACGGCACCACAGCTCGCTCGCCAGGTTAACTGACCCTGAATTTGGCGTTTGGGGCAGCCTTTTAAAGGCAAAACCATTGCCCCTGACAAAAAACATCATACACTTATTAGAAGGTAAGTATAAACATCTGTACATGTAATCTGTACATTATTTACACCACATTAGACACTAAACAGTCACAATTAATCAAAGTAATCTAAAATATATGAACATATAAAGATATATACATATAAACATAAAAATATACATGAATAAAGATAAGTATAAAAACATTTCCCCTCTATCCAAAAGACAGATAAACAGATTTTTAATAACAACTAATAGATGCAAGCAGAATGAGATCCAAAATTTGATGTTGATTTTATTATTAATGACCTGTTTAAATGGTCTGTCTCTAAAAGTGTGTCTTTTTTTATTCTAACTTATTGCGTTAAAACAATCACATTTATGACACAGGAGTTCAATGCTGAATACACTAGTTAAGCTAAATCTGTCTGCCTTCATTTGCTCATCAAAGTCCTCTATCCGTCGGGTGACAGTATGTACATTTGAAACTAAATCTGATTAATTGACACCATTTAAATCATAACGTTTATTTTCAGTTGGCTTTTTTGTAGCTTTAGCCTAACAACAAAACAATAAAAAGTTACAATAAATTTGAAATGACAATCTCTAAACCATCCCCATCATGCTCCCTCTCTTCTTAGATATATACAGTATATACAGTTAAAGTCAGAATTATTAGCCTACCTTTGATTTTTTTTTTCTTTCTTTTTTTATATATATTTCCCAAATGATGTTTAACAGAGCAAGGAAATTTTCACAGTATGTCTGATAATATTTTTCTTCTGAGGAAAGTCTTATTTGTTTTATTTCGGCTAGAATAAAAAACTGTTTAACAACTTTTAAAAGCAATTTTAAGGTCAAAATTATTAGCCCCTTTAAGCTATGTTTTTTTTCCGATTGTTTACAGAACAAACCATCATTATACAATAACTTGCCTATTTACCTTAACCTGCCTAATTAATCTAGTTAAGCCTTTAAATGTCACTTTAAGCTGTATAAAAGTTTAAGCTGTCTTGAAAATTATCTAGTTAAATATTATTTATTGTCCTCATAGCAAAGATAAAATAATTCAATTATTAGAAATGAGTTATGAAAACTAGTATGTTTAGAAATGTGTTGAAAAAATCTTCTCTCCATTAAACAGAAATGGGGGGGGATAACAGGCGGGCTAATAATTCTGACTTCTTACTGTGTGTGTGTGTGTGTGTGTGTGTGTGTGTGTGTGTGTGTGTATGTATGTATGTATGGAGTGTATCATGTGTGCATATGTATGGAGTGTATTATGTGTGTATATGTATGAAGTCTATCATGGCCTTTCAGGGGTCCATCAGCTCCCAATAGCTGTAGTTAGGTACCTCACCTTTCACGCCAGAGACCTGGGTTCTATCCCAGATCCTGGGGCTATTCCATAAAGCAAACTTAGAGAAAAAGCCAGGCTTATTTTGGTAAGTCAGGT